>VZRU01005561.1:17421-32739 GCA_013398155.1 Pedionomus torquatus | reverse complement strand
AAAAAAAAAAACAACACAAAAACCCAAACATGACGGCAGCGAGCAGCAGTTGATACCAAGGCCATATGCACACTCGTGGCCTTGTCTCTGGCCTGGCAGTTGCTTGGAGCCCTGCTGGCGCTGCTGCGTCGCGCTGCTGACACTCTGCACGCTCCTTAGCGCTTGGCAGCTCGAGCATCGCTTCGCCTGCGACTGAGCAGAGGGACGAGCTGCTTCTCAAACCGGCTCAGGTTCTCTGCTGGGAGCTCCTCACAAGGCACAGTCGCACCTCACCCGCCAGGGACCCGCTCCAGCCTGGCGGCATTCCCAGCTTCCCGGGAAGCGCAAAAGCGTGAGAGGGACCTCACAGTGCAAATCTCAGCAGCCGGGGAGGACGCTGCAGCTGGGGAGACTGGCCTGGGGAGCAGGAAGGCAAATATATCCCTCGCGTGGCTACCCCAGCCACAGAGGAGGCTTCAGGCAGGTTTCAGACACCCAACGAGTACGTGTCAGCGTCTGAATCTACCACACCAGATGTCTGGCACTGATCTACCTGACTTCCTTAAGAAATCCGCCCAGTGGTCTCATCCTGAAAGCAAGCTGATTTCTCCGTACTGACACCTCAGGTTTTAGCTGGCAAGTTCTCCCACAAAACCCTCCCGCCCCAAAGCTGCTCCGAGCAGCTGCTCCCTGCACTTCTGCCCTCATTAAGTATCACCCTTTTGATGCTTCAGGGCAGCAGTAAACACTATTGCCGAGCAGCACTGTGGAGGACGGGTTGCAGTGCTGAAGGCTGGGTTACTTTTATACTTTCATCGCCGAACTACTGGAGTGAAGATTAATCAATGGAGTAATTGCAGAACTCTGAAATCGGCCTGGCCAACTTCCCTCGCGGGCTTCACAGTCACGCAGCAGATCCAGCAGACTCCCACAGCGAGACACTACCAACACAATGTCACAGAGGAAAAGCCATTAGTGAGCAATTACATTTCAGCAGGATTTCCCCTCTCCACTGCAGCCTAATGAGGATAACCAATTCAAGAGGAACCGCTGCAAGGGTGAATGAATAATGAGAGAAAGAGGATGGGAGTTCCTGCAATCCGGACAGAATAAGAAACAACCCCACAAAGGAAAAGAAAAACACATATGCCGGAGCTCTGCTCCAAGCAACACCCAGATGTGGACTCTCGCTCACTGTTACAGGAGACATCAACGGGCTTCAAAAGCATCACAGAGGCCCAGGGCCAAGACACCAGTCACTGCAGACAGTGGACATGCACATGATCGCTCCAGAAGTCAATTCAACTTTTGGGAAAGACATCTGACTATCGAAACGGGTCCCTGCAACAAAAACACTGTACTTACAAAAGGATTAGTACCTCTCTTATCACCCACTAGATCCTGGCAGGTCATAAAAAAATGTAATGCTTCCTTGAAATAAGAACATGCTAGAAGCGAAGTTCACCTGAGCAGCTTATTTTTTAACTTAAGAGCTCAACTAAAATTAGGGTATCTTTTCTTCACAGTAATACAATGCAAGTGGAAAAAAATCTATATAAATGTTACCTTCTATTTAAGGGGAAAACACAACTCTACAGATTCTGTGATTTGAAGAAGTATTTGCCATCATGGCTCTCCTTTGACCACAGCGTGGGAGATGAAGAGCTCTGGTTCGAGTGTTATCTGTTACAGCACAAGCTGCTCCCCCTCCTCCAGGGCACCATGACAAGGCAAGGCAGCTCAGAGCACAGCACTTCCTCACTAAATGGAGAAATACCCAATTACACTTACCTGCAATGGACAGAGACTTGGCTGTAACTGTTAGTATCACAAGTCAAAACCAGCCAGAGCGAAGCTCAGCAGGTGGTGTGCATGTATTCAAAGGCCCAGCACTTTTTCTGTTCCCACTGCTGTTGCAGCAGCACGGACCCTGACTGCTCACAGGGAGACTGGCTCTGCCCCATGGGCTGGGGGAGTCCTGAGCTCGCCCCCAGCACTCACCCACCGGGCTGCAATCACGGCCGCGAGGGGCAGCGACCACCTCCCATCACATCCACCTTCCTCCTTTCACCGGACTTAGCGTGTCTCAGTCTCAGCCACGAAACAGAGCCATCAGGGCCTTCCCTGTATCTGTCTCTACAACGTACACATAATCTTTTCTTGTTAATTACACATGAAAAAGAAAAGATTTTTCCTATTTCTTGTGGGGAGCACCCGGCTGGTTGAGCATCCCTTGGTATCTTTTAGCCACTGTGGTGAAAGGTAAGATTGGATAGAGACTTGTCCAGGTGACAGACTTCCAGCAGTGCACTAGTAACCTCTGTTTAATCTTTTGTTTAATTCAGAAAAAAAAAAAAAGTTAACATAAATCAAAGGCTTTTGGGTCAAGGACTGATAAAACAAGGAAGTTATGACATCAAAACATTATTCAACATTATTTCCCTTTAAAAGAGCACTGAAAAAAATCAAGGCTTTATTTGAATAAATGTTACACAACATTCTTTATCATTTACTTCCCAGCAAACCTTAAAGGGTGAATCATATTTTCCTCATTCAAGTCTACAAAATGAAAGAGGCATAGTGACCATTCAATATACAGACAAGAAGGTAGCACGGAGCAAAGCTTAAATATTAAGCAACTAAAGCAAAATAAGTGAAAAGCAATACATTACTGTAATTCTCTATCATTAGAATATCCCTGACAATTTCATTTCAAAATGAAAATCTGGTTTCAAACAAAATGGCTGCAATACTTTCTGTGAAAACAAACAAATCCAGTTAGCTACCTTGTCTATTTTTATGCTATTTGCTTATATACCCATATTCTCCAATGCAGAGACCTGCATCTCTCTTAAGCATATTTTTTTTTCTATTTCAGCTGCTGTGCACAAGTGCTCGGGAAGGTGAGGACAGGAGAGCACTGGCCAAGAGTCAGATGTCACACAGGCAGGCACTACTGGCTTCTACTTACAACATCAATCAGTTTTCAATCCCATGTGCAATAACCCTGCTATTACAGTCCTGGGCCTTTTTCCTGAGCAGAAACTGTTTTGTGCCATGTTGTTTGGTGGTTATTTTCTGTTTGGTTTTTCTTGGGGGTAGAGGGGTAGAAAAAAAAAAAAGTAATTTATTAGGCCAGGACTCTCGTTCCTTGTCAACACAATTGGGGTTTGGTCTCTGGAGGTGAAAGGCCAGCACAGACACGGCATCAAATCACTTCCCCCTTCCTGAAAATCGGGTGTCTTAATTTTTCTAACTTGTAGTCAAATCTGAGGCCATGAACAGGACCAGACCGTGGATCCTCTTCGACTGGCAAAAAGGAATAGCACTGTAGAAGAAAAATTAATCTCAAATTTAAAAAAAAAAAATGTAGCTGCTTATGAAAAATGGTACAATTTGAACTTTATACACCATTATATAGCTATTTTTTAAGAAGTAGGCAGTAAGTATTCAATTTCTGTCTTTATAAATAAAGAATTTACCTCTGAAAAATAGAAACTGAACCAACATGAAGCACGAGCTGCCTCGGTACGTGTCTATTGCTGATACAACTATCTGGTGTGTGGATGCCTGTCCCAGCCTCTCACTTGCCCCCACTCTGATTGTTTAACAAGGATATAAACCTGTTACCCATACCAAAGCCAAACAACAGAGTTGTCCCAACTTCAAATTGTACGTGATTAGTTCAGGCTCCACACACAAAGGCTGGGCAACTGCCTTTGTGCTGATACAGATGCCTCTTAGGAAGGTAAGTCTGCTTTTAAATGATTTGGACAAAAGACGCTCTGTTTTGTCCAATCAAAACAAGGTATTAGTAAGGAGGAAAAGAATTTACTACAAGTCTTTTCACTTCTATAAGGAACAAAAAATGGACTTTTAGAAGATTATGTGCACATTTTCACTTCTTCCAAACAAACACTTATTTTCCCAGGTTATATAACAAATCCCCCGCTAAGAACTTTGTAAGAAATGATACTGCTGAGAAAGTGTGCACACAATGTCAAATAATCAGTGACACATAAATTAATATTTAATAACTCAATATTTCAGCAGCATGTCCAGCATTCACAAGCTCCACCAAAATAAGTCTTACCGAACACCTTTGAGGGAGAAGAATAAAAATGGATAAAACCCACCGGGTTTCTTTTTTTGATTTACAGCTATTCAAAGAAGTCAATGCAAGTCAGACCAACAACCATCAGAAACACTAATAAAACCTTTGCTCTACCAGTTACCTATCTGAAAAATATTTGTGAAAAGGGAAAATTAACCCGTGATTTGAACTAGAAATGCCATTCCATTTAATCACTCTCCATTCATGATTCCCATCTTGTTAAAGTATTATAAGCAAAATGCTGCTCCCTGCGTTGTAGCCCTTCTTAACATTATTCCACAATCCTCAATTCCCTAAGTGTTACAATAGCATAAATAAAATGCAACCATATTCACACAGAAGGAGCTTTCCCATAATACAGAGATACATGGAGTTTGTGGTCACCATCCTTTCCATCACCTCTATGGGAAATATTGGTCTCATGTAGCAGGACTGTTCATATTTTACAATACAATTGGTTTTGGACATGCTTTTGATCACAGATCACAGCTCTGCTAACACCTGCACTAAATACTAACTAAGCCTCATAGAATGGAAAATTGCAATGCTAAAGTTAAGAATTAAAATAAACGTTCAAAAGTTACAGTCAGCTTCCCAGGCAATTGGCTCCATCACTGGCACCTATCAAAACATACAAACGTGACTGTCACATTACAAAAAAAACCCAGTTATTTGCAGTGATTCTTCATACTAATAGTTCAAGTGGTTCCTTGCATGTAAGTGTCATATAGTCTTTAATAATTTCATGCGTCATTTATTGCAAAAAAGTTTTATAAAATATTTCCTAACATCTTTTTAAATTTTAAAGAAAATGTACATTAGGTACAGGTGCCCTAACAGGGTGCGAGGGGATCTTTAACATATTTACCCCCTTTCCCCTTCAAAAAATGTTTACTACTTGGTGAAGATTTCAGAGGAAAAATAGGACAATTCAGTCTCAGATTTCTTTCAGTCCTGATGAGCTGGTGCTCTTCGTGGCAGTGTAGTGAGGTTCCATAAAAACAGCAGTTGACTAGTGTCTCTGAGCTGAAAAGGGGAGAGAAAGGGAAAATGGTTAAATGTCTTCCAGGATATATTGCAAAAGTAGGTAAGCAAAATGTGAGGTGGCCAGAAAAGTTACCAGTTCACCTGCTTTGTGCATTGTATGCAGAAGACAAAAAAAAATAAATTAATATTTACATTATCGTAAGACATACATGAGCGAACAAACTCCTCAGTTGACTGGAGTTTTAAGAGAAGGTACCATACCAATCTAAGTTATATCTCACCCCATTTCAGCATCCAGAGAGAATTTAAATTTAAGACATTTAAAGATAGCTAGCAAAGGAGGGAGATTAATATACGAAGTCTATACAATGATGTGTAGTTCACAGTGCAAAGCTAAATCTGACACTGGAGTGCCATTCCAAATGCACGACCTAAGTGTTCACAGGAGCATCGAAGCATAAAGCTGCTAATCGTGTTTCTTTTCCATTATTGCTTACGTTTTCCCATTTGCTCCACAGAACTGGAATAAAACGATGATAAAGCAGATAGAAGCAGCCCAAGTGATAACTGCAGAAGGCCACCAGCAGTCAGTAACCCGCAGGGCAGTGCGGGATCGGCACAGCCTGCACTGACCTGCCTCTTGTGTAGCCTGGAGAATTCCGGAATAACCTAAGTTGGAGTAGACCTCTGAAGAACATCTGCTCCAATCCCTCTGCTCAAAAAACACACAGGAGAACAAAAAAGGTTCCAACAGACCAGGGCGGTCTTATGGATTCCTTTTACCATTCTGTTGAGCTTCCGACTGCTAGGATTATTTGAGAGGTACGTATACATCTCCCAGTACCGACCACAGCACTGTGAATAACACAGCTAAATTTAGAATAAAAGACTGATAGCACGGGCAAGAAAGTTCTAAAGTTCTTTCTGAATAGACAACTCTTCTGAATAATATCCAAAAGAATTCAAAAAAATAATATGAAGTAGGAAAGAGGAATTTGTGAAAATGGTCAACCACAAAAGGAGGCAGGGAAGACAAAGGGAATAACTACGGAGTTTCTCAATTGCTCAGTTGTGCTCTGTGCCACAAAAGGACAATAAAGGACAGAAAAATGATTCATTTTATATCCTATACAACACAGTAGAATTAAAATAGGAATGAAATTTTGGGAAAACAGAAACAGAAGAAATGAGGACTGATTCTGAAATTTAACTGATCCAGGCAAATATACACTGAGCTGTTACGTGCTGACAGCAGACAGGCAGGCATTCGTTCCAATACCCAGGAAGTCTGCATTTGGGTAGGATACTCAGAATTGATATTCAATTAAACTTATTTTCGCTATGGTCCACTCCCAGATGCATGAGTTAAACCTGCAGAGCCTCTACAGAGAGGTGGATACTACACAAAGTTCTACCATGTTCAACAGTACTTACTGTTGGTGCAGGTAACTAAACACCACAGTATTCCAGGCTGCAAAACAACCAAAATTGGGTATTATAGCATAAGACCAAGAGGAAATTCTACAAGATAAGATTAATATTAAATTAGCATTGTGTGTCCATGAAGTATTGCAGAGAGAAGCTTTCATAGTATGTCAGAGAACCAAACTCTACTCAGAAATATCAAAAATCCCATAAAAAGATGGATGACAGTTCAGCCAGCATATCCACACTCCAAAGCCAAGCCTCAGTGATGCTATTACTAGCCAGCAAACTGCTGTGATCTACAACAGAATAAACGAGAGCAGAATTTGGTTCAGTTACCCGAGCATGCACACAAATACTATCAGGCCTAAGGAAATGACCAGTTCACTGTAACATGGGTGCTCCCTCGTCCTCATGGCCGGCAGTTTTACTGCTCACACCCCATCTACCATCTCAGCAACTGATGCAGTTGCAGTGATTTTTCAGAATCAATACTCGGGAAAGTCTGTTTATTACAAACCAGGCGCTCCTGCTTCTGCCCAGCTCTTGTACCACTTACCACCCTTCTTACCACTGAGATTCCAAAGCACCCTTAGTGAGCACCAGCAGCTTTGCTTCTCCCAATGACGTTTACATGCCATCCCTAGTGACCCCAGAAACATCACCAGTCTGATCCCCTGTTTTAGTCCAGCCATCAGTTTTACCAGCAGCAAATCTCAGCTTATAAAAACTGAAACCAATGCCTATCAATTATCTAATCCCAGACCTAATGCAATAATAGAGTACTCGATCAAAGTTCTTAACGTTAATAATGTAACATTATTATGAAGAAGTGATGACTTCTTCATGTAAATCAAGCTCCTTTTACAGCAACTGTGCATTCTCCTTTCCATGACAAAGATACAAGAGGCATGAGTACATCCGTGACGGATCTAAGCAGTAAATACATATTTGGGCTAGAATTCCCAATAACGTTCACTAACTGCTTGGCTTTAAACACAGGCTTTAAATTTCCTTATGGACTTAAGCACACGCTGAAAGTTAAGCATGCTTGTGAAGTGTTACTGCCTCAAATCAGGGCTTTGGAAAGGAAACAAAAAAAAACAAAAACAAAACAAAAGCCCCCAAACAAAGCAAAGAACAAAGAGAACAAACTTCATTTTCCTAGAAGAGTAGCTCCCTGACTCTGATCCATATGTCATCTGTGAGTTTCTCAATGAGACGTGCCTGCTCATGTTTTCAATTCTTTTCCATGTTTTAGGTACTAAACTTCTTTAAGATGCTTAAAACATTACTAAATTCTTTCCTGATTTTGCTTTTACACATCAGCAAAGACAAGAAACCAAGCCTGCAATCACAGGCAGCCAATGAACTGCCCACAAGGTAGATCCTAAGATGTTATCCACACAGCAAAAATGTTTGAGGATGGCTGGTTTAAGAGACATTTAAGTTCTTTAACCTGATCACATAATCCAAACCTTCAAGAAGCCATCCTAAAGAGAAACTTTGTGTGGATCTTTTCAATCAAATATATATCAATCCTGATATCAGGTCAGGGAGGATAACTGTATCTGAAGTGTTCCAAGAGCAGAAAAAAACCCAACATGTAGTTTATTCCTCTGTCCTAACCTTGTGTATGATTAGTTGATAGCATAGTGTACCCTTCACTTGAGCCAGACAGAGCTGCTAATTTCCCTGATAACTTCAGTGCCCCCTGTCTGAATCCACAGTGGTCTGTCACCCACCGAAAGGGAACAGCAGGGCTCGTCAGTCTGATGTAAAATGCTGCCATTTGTTGAGACCTATGGTAGAAAAAATGCAGTTAAGAGGTATAAGGTATTGACAACGGTTTGAAAAGAATACAGTTCACCTCCTTGCCTGCCTGAATTCTTACCAAGTGTACTACTTCTGCTTCCCAGACAACAGCATGCCATGAAAAATCAGATGCTGACTTCTTTGATCTTAAACTGGGCTTTACCAGCAGAGTTGAAATGAAATTGCACATCATTCACAAAGCAGCAGACAGCAAAATGGTCTCTACGTATACGAACGCCTACACAGACACTCTACTGCCCACTGAAGAACTTGGTGCTGGAAGCTGGAGTGACACCATGAAATTTTGCTGGACAAAGTAACTACCTAGAAAAACGTGAATCTGAAGCAATGGATTCTGATTCGTGGTGACCATGACCTTTCTGTTCCTTAGAATAAAAAAAGCAAACTTAGAGCACTATCTATTGACTATTGAGCGCCTTTTACATCCATTGGGCAATACAGCCTGTGATAAACCAGATTTTTTCCATATACTGAAAAACGCAGACAAGCGTGACAGCAAGGCAGACAACTTGCCACTGCTGCAATACAACCGGTAGCAAAATCCAGTTAATTGTTGCTTTCTTCCTCATCTTAAATCTGTCTTGCCTTCTAAAATATGAGAACCACCAGCTATTCCTCCTCCTTTTAGGACATGACTCAGATGAGACACTAGTTTTCCCCTCTAGGTAAAAACCATAAAGACGAGATTGTGCCTTCTTTTGGGCTTTGTATTCTCACACAAAACTGTGCGTGTACACTACAATTGTTATGGTCAAACTAGCAAGAATTTCTTTATTATAGTAATTAAATTTGCTTAAAAGAGTAGTGGGTGAGTCACAACCAAGTTGCTTTTACTCTGCTTCTTGTTCTTCATTACAAGTATAAAAAAATTGTGCTCACACAGTCTTTAAACTGAAATTCAAAGCTTTCTTGTCATTGTTCCCATACATACTAACCATACATTTGTTACCTGCACATTTGGCAAAATTAATGAATATGAAATATTATATATATGGGAATCTTTGTATTGCCAGAGTGAAGCTGACTTCAGAATGCTGCACATGGATTCAGCCCAGAGGGATAAGGAATAACTGGATTGCTAGAAGGTATGAAAACTGATTAGGGGATGTGTGATCTGCCCAGTTAAAATACAGTTGACTTTACACTCTTTCATTGGCTCAATAGCAGTGTTTTGTATAGAAAAGGTTTAAGGCACGAGCGTACGAGATTAAGCTCCCCAGATATAGTGACTGAAAAATAAAGCCACACAAGTGCAGTCACGTATATTACTCTGCTTATTCTGAATGTCTCTACCCTGCGGGTTTCCCTCTTGTGAACTGTGTGGAGCAGTGACTGACCCAGAGAACAAAAGGTACAAAGAGCAGGGTTGCCACAAAGGATGGCACGTCCCCGAGCTCTCACAACCAGCCCTTCTACACTTGAAAGCTGCCTGCGCCAGCTCAACATCCATGTCATTAAATTCCCTGACCCTGTTTTATCAATCGTTCAGTGAGTTCATTCATTTCCTCATGTAATCCACAGTTTGTACGTGACGATAGTAAAGCCTAGTTCTGAGGACACGGCTCTCCAGCGATGCGCAGCACGGCCACAGTAGTTTGGAAGCAGTTTCATTCAGCTGCTGGAGACTATGGAGTCACTGTAAAAATTACCACCAGTAATAAATATAAGTGTGTGTGCTGGGACAAGCACCGACACGGCTTATGGCCTTTCATCACCGACACCATCAACTTCTGCCCCGCTCAACTGCGTTTTACACAGTCACTTTCCCAGGAGTCATCACTGTGATGCGGATTCTGAATTTTTTAATGTGAAAATTTTCACAATCCTGTGTATTCACTAATGGCCAAAGAGAAGGACTTCCCTCGGAAATATTTGTTTTTTCCCTTCAAAGGAAAAGCAGCATGACAACAGTCTGCCATCGAAGAAGAAGAAGAGGCAGCCCAGAAGGACTAGGAAAATAAAAATACCCGTATTTCCCAACACAAACCATGAAGATACATAATTCTTAAAGTAGAGCCTGGATTTAAAAATCGGTAAAGTGACATATATGCAACTTCTTTAGGAGATAAATACTTTGCTCTATACAAAGCTACTTAACAGAAGAAACAGCACACACTATTTTACTGCTACAGATTCAAATTTGAACTAGTTAGGAAGAGTTAAAATAGGCTTCTCTTCCAGATAATGCATTACTAAAAAGCAAGCAGAATTGCTACGTTCCTCTACAGCCTAAGACAATCTTCAATAACAGGGCCTCAACTACAAGAAAAACCAAGAGCAGTAACACATTCTTCAGTTTACATCCCTGATTCTCTGAAATATATAACACAGCATCCAGAATTTTAAAAGTCGACCAAACCCACCTTTTTTACATAAACGTATCAGAAGAGATTAAGTCCCCAAATCCCTCGACACTTGTAAAATCTCAAGAAAAAGGGTTTGTTTCCTAATATCAAGTCTTGTTAATGTGATGTTCCAACCAAAAACTATTCACTGCTAAAATCTTTAGCTACGATATTTAGTGGCAACTTGGATGGAGAAAGAAAATCTTGTTTGTTTTTGTTTTCTCCCTAGCAGAAATAGAGGAAAACAGGTTTGCTTTTTCTTTTTTGAGGGGTTAAGGTAGAGGAGGAGCTATTTTTAGTATTAAACCTTCTCTCTCCTGTTTTTCTCGAGGGACTCATCGGGAGTGATTTGAGAGCTTTCAACAAATGCATTTCTAGCATCTTTCACGATGTCCACATTAAATGAACATCATGAAACCAGTAAGAGTAACCTGATAATAACTGTCTTCTCCTATTGCTCAGGCTTCAACCACTTGTTATTACAACCTCTAGCAAACACATTACTTGTTATTTTTACCAAAACAAAAATGCTTGTGTGTCACAGTCAAAATCTCTGCCTACTAAATAAACACTACAGATGGCCAAAAGAACACACCTTTGTCCCTGATCACTTGCCAACGGAGGTTCCACACGTGTCACCAACAGGAGAGCAAAAATAACTAGACTATTCCCAGGACAAACAGAGGTAAAGAAACGTTCCTTATCGCATTCATCTGCATTCCTGTATATATCTGACTTCAGGGCTGATTTTACTGGTGATGTCTTGGAAGAAGTTGACACAATGTGCCCCTTATTAAAATCACTATTAAGATTACTTCAGTTTAGATGACTGAAGAACCAGACTTCATGAAACAGTCCACAGCTGTTTTTGAAATGCCATTCACACAGATGCTTACGTGTGAAATGAAGCATCTGATCAGGTCATACAGAGCAGTCCAAGATTCTAACCCTAACTAAACTTCTTTGAAAAATCCAGGTTTTATGGAGTTAGTTACTTTTCACCAGAGCTACTAATTACAAAAACTTGCACCGTATTCTTTAAAATTCTGAACCACTGCTGAACAATTAAGCACTAGGGTTGCCTAAAGCCAAACAAAAATTCTAAATGCTACTAAATAAAAAATGATGCAAAAATAGCATTTAAGTAAGTGTTTGCTTGGAATTGCATCTGCTTACTTTACTGACACAGCAAGTACCCTCTTCCCCTTTATGTATCAGTTAAAATAAGGACAATTCTGTCACTAGAATTATGCTGCATTTCCATTAAAGAATCTTTTAGGGATGGTAACGAGAGTGAGAACACAGCTTGACTTCCAAATCACAGATTCGTAGCACATGGCTGGCACACATAAGAATATTTCTTATTCATATTGCATATTTGACACCAAAACCATTAGTAAGCAAACATGAAAACTGATATAGATCTATTTTTAAAAAAACCCAAGCACCTAATTTAAAGTTGATGTGTTATACAAATGATGTCACCCAAACATGATTTTGCATGGAAGAGGCCCCTCAGCAGCAGATGCAGTGCAGTTCTACTACATGTGGAAGCTAAGACTCTTGTTCGAAGGTCATACTTCCATTGCACCAAGTGTGATTCCCTGCACGACTGAAAACGGGACATGAGGCACAATCTTTCATCATATGCACATTTCTATGAAGATTCTGTAGGATCAGAAATGTTAATAACAAAAGTACAGAAAACAGAGCCTTGATGGGGTCAGTGTAGGTCATCTATTCTATCCCATACCCAAACACAGGATTAATTTGAGCCATTCCTGACAGAGGTTAGCCTAAACTATTGTTTTTATAGACCTGTAATTACACAGAATTATACAACTCTCCAAACACCCAGGATTTCACTGGACTACACATTGTAGTGCCTAATCTTAACTCCCTGTTTTATAACTTTAAAAATTATTTCCTCTCCTAGTTGCAACTAAACAGAGGCCTATTTCCTTTTGCCTCTGCACCTCTCCTGCAGCCCAGCCATAAACCTAACACTGCCAAGTCCACCATTAAACCATGTCCCCAAGTGCCACATCTATACATCTTTTAAATACCTCCAAGGATGGTGACTCCTCTTCCCTGGGCAGCCTGTTCCAGTGCTTGATAACCCTTCCAGTGAAGAAATTTTTCCTAATGCCAAATCAAAACCTCCCCTGGCACAACTTGAGGCCACATCCTCTTGTCCTATAGCCTGTGACTTGGGAGAAGAGACCAATTCCTGCCTCTCTCCTTTCAGGTAGAGAGCTATAAGGTGTCACTTTCAGGCTCCTTTTCTCCAAGCAGAGCAACCCGCGGTTCCCTCAGCTGCTCCTCATAAGGTTTGTTCTCTGGACACACTCCAGCACCTCAATGTCCTTGTAGTGAGGGGCCCAAAACTGAACACAGCATTCAAGGTGGGGCCTCACCAGTGCCAAATACAGGGGAATGATCACTTCCCTTGTCCCAGTCACCACAATCTCTTTTTCTGATACCTCCACCAGCACAAGCACAAGGAACCACAGTTTTGAGCCCTGTGCACATAGACATTATCTGGGAAGGTTACAGAGGTGTGCAAGAGCACCTCTTACTCCCATTTGTCTCTCTATTAGATGTGCAAAGTGGTTCAGGTCTTCTAAGGTAAAAGCCCCGGTCTTACCAGTGACGTTCCCTTTCCATGCTGCTGCTCATCCTACGTCACACCAAGAACATTGCTTTTTCTTGGGGAAAAAAAAAATAATAATGGAGGCACAGGTCTGAGTTCCCTTCAATAATCGGTACCTGGCACTAAGTGCCAGTGCTGCCCCAGGGAGAGCTATCACCAACTGCCAAACCTGGTTGCAATAACAGAAGCGTGCAGGGAAGAAGCACGATGGCAAGCCAGTCACCAAATCACTGCTTCCACAGCCATGCCTGGGAATTGCTATGTTGCTTTGTGCTCACAGAAGGGCAGTTGTGTCAGTTTAATTCTAGAAAAAAAAAATCATAGATTAATCTACATTACAGTCTGGAGTGGTAAACATATCCCAGGCAGGACAGAAGAAAGACTGAAATGTAATAGTACATCATAGGAAACTATAAGCTGCTATTAGGATCTAACAATTAAAAACCAACAATCAGAGAAGTTTCTGACTTGGGGAAGAATCACTGTTGTTTGATACTCCATCTAAATGGCCATAAACACTTCTTATCACCAATGTGGGAGAAAGATGTGTTCAAAATAGAACATGTGCAAAGAAATGCCAGCAAGATGAGCAGGGAATAGAAAAGCCATCTTACAAGGGCATCTTATTTTATCTAGTTACATGGTTACACTCTATAAATACACTAACAGGAGGACACAATAGGAGGGAACTACATAAACTAAAATACGAGGTTGTCACAAAGAACAGTGGTTGAGGTATTTTAAATGTTGAATAGGAACTTGCCATCACGATTGTTAAGAACACGTATCAAAACGGAGATTCCGATCTCACCAGCTTGGATCTCTAGACACCCTGACAGCTATTACAAGTTGTCAATGCTACAGGCTGTCCTGATGTTAAACATGGATGATCTCTGACCACTTCAGCCATGTCAGAAGCAGCTTTAAGGAAGTTAGTTATGCAAAACCTCTGTTGTTATTGATACAGTAATATTATCCTATCAATAAAGCATGCAGGTATAGCGTGTCTACATCCCCAAAAGGTATGCTACCATATACTGTCCTAAATAAAAAAAAACAAACCCTATACACTTAACAAAACAACTTAAATGGATACAATCCTGCAGCAAGTCACTCCATTTCCACAAGCGTGAAGTAGATCCTAGACAAAGTTCAGTTGACTGTGGGACGTGTGTTTCACCTAAAATTCTTCTACAAGCTCTCTGAAATAAGAGAGCACTGCTCCCTTCTACTGAACTTGCAAAGTAACAAATTATTCTTAAATACCAAACTCACAGTTCTCCTTCCAGTATCACATCTAGCTCAATTCACCGAGTTCCTCTTTTCTCCTTCAGGTCCCCTGACTTTTCTATTTATACCCTTAAAAAGTAAACTTTAAAAAAAAAAAAACGCACCCCAACCTTTAGCCACTATAAAGTCTGTACTGTAAGATCACTTTCAAGTTTGTTTTGCAATAGTATATCTACACTTTCACCAAATGGCTTATGACACAAAATACTGCCACCTTACCGCTCTTTTAATCATAAGCTCACTCCACTCCCAGCTCACAGCCCTTATCTGCAAGTTAGTGTAGTGATCCCACCGCATCCACTAAATCTGCTTATTCTTGTAGGCATTTATTAGAACACAATTATAAAGAGAGATGAACCGATTGTCACCCTCGTTCTTTCCAGAATTCTTCAGCCACGGAGGCAGCAGTAGTAGCAGGCAACTCTACTTTTTCACTGTACTTCACAAGACACGCAGAGGAGAGATGATAATAATACTGAGAACTAGCTACAAAGACCTAATTTAATTCGAAACAAATTTAGGGCTAGCAATGCAACAAGCAAGTCTTTGCTGCTTTGCTTCCCTGGATGTGCTATTTCTTAAACATAATCACATATAGAAACTACTTATTTTAAAAAAAAACAAAACAAAACAAAACAAAACCAACAACAAAATCAACAACAACAACAACAACAAAATGAAACAAAAAA
>VZRU01005561.1:0-16297 GCA_013398155.1 Pedionomus torquatus | reverse complement strand
AAAAAAAAACAAAAACAAAACAAACAAACAAACAAACAAAAAAAACAACAAAACAAAAAAAAACCACCTCCTAAGTCTGAAGTGATAACACACATCCACTAAAGCTTTAAAAAGACTTTCAAAAGACTGATCAGCTACAAATCAAAACCCCTTAAATGCCTCTCAAAACAGTTCTTTTGAACATAAAGCCATCTAAAGAAATCCCTCTCATACTTGTTGCACTCCCATCTGGCCAGCAAACACCTGAGCAAACTTTGAGCCTGTATGCTTTAGTACTATTCTAACTTCATAGAAGAGATAAGAGTACAAAGCTTCCAGGTATTTTAAAGAAAACTTAACAATGTAAATACCTTTTTCACCACTACTTGGCTGAGCACAACTCATTTCTAACCAGTTCACTTGAGCTTCTAAACAAGGAACTAGTGTAGACATCTAAACCACGTTGTATGGGTTCTTGACTTCAAAAAAGCAGTCTCCTTTAATAACACAGTACGGCTTATTTACTTAAATAGAGCAACTGTTTCTGTTTGCAGGAGAGAATACAGAGAAGTGAAACAGGATTTTTATTATTTTTTTTCACATTAAGAAATTTATTGTGTGTTTATCACATTCAAAAAGCATTGACCAGTAGGGTTTTTTTGGTAACTGTTAGAGTACCAAGGTAAAGCTGGTATATTTGGAAGCTTAATTAGCACCTAACAGAGATTGCCATAAACTTCAAGAAAAATTTGACCATGTATTTGACAGTTTTGACTTCAAACAGTTCTGTGGGCACAAAAGAATAATTTAAGAAGTTAAAAAGAAATCGAATGCTTTCCAAAGACCAGAAACTTTCATGAACATACAAAATTTAATCTTAAAAAGATTTGAAGGGTTTGATGATTAAATCCTTGCCCCCATTTTTGTGTCTCTTTAAAAACTAATTTCAGTCTAAGCTTAATTTTTTTTATTTTTACATCTATTATGATTGCCTACATGGGCAATTATGGAAAAAACAGGATGAAAACTGCTTTGGGATGAACACTGAGAGATTCTTCACAAGGCATTGCAAGGCTGAAACAGGAGTGGGTTGGAGAAGAGACAGTAATTCACATGGTCAGATAAGGACCAAAACTAAAAGGAAAAAAAAAATAAAAATGTAAAGTCAGCTGCATGAAAATGCCCCAACATTGAGCAAAAGACATGCAAGAAAAGCTGAAGTAACAGTGGAGAGTGGGTCCAATTAAGTTTTGATAGATGGAGAAAACTGAAAACATTTCCCCACTGTGTAAGTGACATTATCCACAGTCTTTATTCAGATATATGGAACTAAATCTAGTTAAGGGAGAAATTTGATAAACTTTACAGAAAGCCCTCTACAGAGCTAGTTTTGAAACAAAAGGGACAGATAATTACTTAATCTCAAAATTAATACTGAAGTATACCAATAGTACTTTACATCAAGCAGTTATCTTTAAGAATGCGTGAAAAAGGACAATTTACTTTTTTAAAGGGTGTCCTCTAAATGCAGCATACATATAAAGTGCTCTAACATCCTGGATTTTTTTCAAAGCTTTTTGAGAAACACACACAAATAATTCAGATTTAGTCAATTTTATTTACAGTTTGTTTTTTTACATTTCAGAGCATTACACAATTACATATTCTCATTTTCTGACCTGCAAACAGATACCTTAAACGGAAATATTAAAAAAAAAAAAAGAAGTTAGATACATCCAAAATGCAACAATTACACATCTGACAATTCACAAAGTGTAATTTACTAGGACGTATCCTAAGAATTTAGGAACAACCAGTCAGGAGAAAATCTGACCAATTTCAGCAATTAATTATTTACACATTCAAAACAAAGCCTCTCTTAATCTAAACCTCCAGGCAAACAGCCTGAAAGATTTCTTCAGGAAGAAAGACCAGAAGTTATGATACACACCTATGCAGCATTAACAGCCCTTGATCCCAAACACTGAGCAACTTCTCAGCTTTGTCGTAGAGCTACAGGCATCCCTCTCAGCTTCTCAGACCCTGAAGTGTTATATTTGTGCCCCCATGTGCATAGAAAGGCTGAATGTTTAAGTGGTCACTACGATAAAACCCCATTTAACCTGGTCTTTAAGTTACACAAATTCTTCTTCCTTAAAAATGTCAACAAGTCTTCCAATGCCATTTAAACTGGCCTATGTGGACTGGGGCATGCCTCCTCAAGATGTTAAAGTACAATTTGAGCCAATTTGCACCGGCCAGACTGAGTACATTACAAACTATTTAAAATACTCTTTAAAGACCATTTAGACAAGGCTTACTGATCTACACTTCCCTGATGGGCTACCTAAAAAAAAAATTAAAATAAAATAAAATAAAAAAAAAACCACAATGTCACAGCTACTACTTTCCTCCCTTGTGTTAACCCTTCGCCACACAGCAACTAGTTATATACTGGGTAGAAACTACTAAAAAATTCCCTGCAAATAAGCTGCCTTTCAGCTGAGGCTATGGCTCCTATGCATTGGGTGTTTGAGGAGTTTTTTTTTCTTTAAAAAAAATTCTCACTTGAAAAATACTGAAGTTCTCACTTTCGGCTAATTTTGATTGCATGTTCAATTGGTTTAACTGTCAAGAAACCGCTACAAATGAAACAATTTTAGTATAAAAAGAGCAGTCAACCGAGTGCAACTTCTGACTTGGCAAGTCCTTCATGGTAGTTCTCTAACTAGGCTATGAATTTTGTGGAGCCTCCAGACTTCTCGCCTACCTTACTGTCCACGTTCACGTTTCAAACTGTGTCAGCAGGGCCCGAACCTCGGGAGTCAGCTGCTTAGCTGCCTTAGCTGCCTCTGTGACGGCCTTGCGGTAAAGACCCTTTCTCTTCTTATTAAAGCGCAACTGGAAGCTTTCTAAAAAGGGGGATAGTTGTGCAAGAGCAAGAAAAGATGTTGTTGTGGAGCCAAACCACGAGATACGAGCCTCCTGTCGGACTAAAAGGCCATTATCTTTCCGGCTCACAGTTATGGTAAGAATACGGGCTGGCCACCAAGGGAAGCCATAAATCTTGGCCCAAACAATGTCCCCTACACATACGGTCCTGCCATCTGGTGTGACACATTTAGAGACGTTTTTGGAAAAGACTTCCGTTTTCAAGGAATTACTGAGCTTTTTCTCTTCCTTTGAAGAGGAGGAGGAGGAGGAGGAAGGTGCATGCATGCTGCCTGGAGGAAAATCAAAGCTTTCAGTAGAGCTACACTCAGAGTTGGTAGATTTCAAATCATCTGTGCTATCGCTACTACAAACTGATGCACTGGAAGAGTCAGATTTCTTTTGATTAAGGGTCATGTAAACCGTTATATTGCTTTTGCTGCCTCTCTTGCCCAATGTCTGGTGTTCATCCTGATCAACAGTTACATGCACTTCACTCGTGTCCTGAACCTCACTGCTGGCCTCTTCGGGGCCTTTTGAGGGGCTCTGATTTTCTGAAGGGGCCTCACCTGCTGAGCGGGTGGAGGAGCAGCGAGACTGGGGCTTAGTTGCCATCTTGCCACTCCTTATTTTCTCAAGTCCTGTCTTGAGAGAAGAGTCATTTTCTTCATTCCGATACCTTTGTGGCTTTAAACGCAATCGGGGTGGGAGGGAACCTGAGCTGGTGTTCTGAAGACGCCGCGTGAAGTGGACCTTTGAATGTGCATTTTTGGAAGAGGAGGTTGCACTCTGCTTCTTTTGTGCCTTTTCTTTGGCCATTTTCAAGACTTCCCGAGCTTTTGCATGATCCATGTTTTTGCTCTGGAGAACTTTTTTTGTATTTAACTGCGCTTTTGAAGTATTTGCTTGTGCAGAAACTTTAACTACTCTGCTTCTGCTGTGGGCAATATTTGAAACCTTGACCACAGCATTCCTTTTCTGGCTTTCATTTTGGCTTTTTCCATCCACTTTATGGTCAGTCTTAAGTTTTTTATTCACAGTAGTCACGCTCTCATTTCTTCGTTTTTTATTATCCTCATATTTTGAAGAGTCACTTGCATTGCCACCTTTTTTTATTTCCTTTTTTTCTGCAACAACACTGTTTTTGCACTTGTCACACAAGACCTGCCGGGGTCGTAGCTTGATAGCATTCATGATAGAAGTGGGTTCCTCCCTGTACATTTTACGCTTGGGCCGCTTAATTTTCCGAGGTGGAGGCTGAGGTATTGACTGGTTATACGTGTCCCTGATAAACAAAGGAGGAGGATATGGCGCTCCCTCATGAAAGAGAGGAGGTGGTTTAGAAGTCCATAGGCTTTTAGCTATGCTGGGCTCTGATGGCTGCGTGAGAGAAGAGTCATCAGGGACTGCAGCATTTGATTCACACTTCATCTGTGCCTCATCTTGGAATGGTTTACTTTGGAGCTGCATGGCTTCAGGTTTATCCTTGTATTCCCTTTTAGGAAATATGGTCACAGGGATTCCATGGGGTCCAAACCTTAAAGAGAAATAAAATTTAAAAAAGTTAAGCGTTTTGAGGGATCTTTTGCTGCGTTTACTAAAAACCATTTGAAAGCCTGTCCGCGTGATGCAGCAACCATTTGAAAGACAGGAGTCCTGGGAAAATTAAAGCTTCGTATCTAGCCTCCTAGCTTTGAGAAAGCAGAACACCAAAACCAAGTCAGAGAACGCTAAATACACAGCTTCGCTTACTATCAGTTTGCATCAAAAACATAACAAAAAATATCACCTAGAGATACCAGTAATTAATTTTGTACTTTTAGAAAATGCTTATAAAAATACAAACTACACACTTATCCCATCAAGTCCAAATCT
This sequence comes from Pedionomus torquatus, assembly GCA_013398155.1. Classification (NCBI taxonomy): domain Eukaryota; kingdom Metazoa; phylum Chordata; class Aves; order Charadriiformes; family Pedionomidae; genus Pedionomus; species Pedionomus torquatus. The sequence continues at coordinate 11,512 of VZRU01005561.1, read as the reverse complement.
AATCCAAGTTTAATTTCCATACTAAGTCAACTTACATGAAGAAGCCACCTTCAGTAACTTTTACAAAGTTCTTCTGTTCTTAAGACAGCGCAAAACGCCAAACGGGTTGCAGATTTGAGGGAAATAACGACTGCACAAATACTTCCACTGAACAAAGAGTGCCACCATTCTTCATCCACAAAAGATTAGCACTCAATCATCTGATGCATTACAGCCTAAGACTAGCTAGTCTATAAATTAGAGTTTCTTCCACCAAAACTACTCTTATTTCAATGCAGCCCAAGCCACTGCCCCATTTTGCAAGCAAGCAGTATTTTAAACCTTTGACTACTCTTCTCCAGACAGCTCTAGATATCTGCCGGCCCACTTGGCGCACACAGGAGTTCTCCCCACCCTGACCAGCCCTGAGAACAGAAAGAAGAACCCCAGACCAACTAGGTCACTGGCTCAAATTCGCCACAGGAACAGAAATAACAGTTTCTGCACAGGGTTTCGCTGAGGGAAACATTTTATCAGTGTGCAAGACATTAGGCTTGCCTTCTCCCAGAGGAAATGGAAGGACACACACATTCATTTTACAACAAGGTATTCTTCCAATCCCCAGAACAGGGCAGGAGGGATTTTACAAGCTTGTCAAACCTTCCGTCTGTCCGGGTCTCCCAGCTGAGGCACCAGCCCTACTTAGAGCTGCCACCAGGCCAGTCACTGCTCCAGAGCTCTGCCCAGAGCCAGCTTTCATACACACACTACATTAGATGGTATTTTAACAGTCTGACCTTAATTCAGTAACAACTCGATAAGACACAGTTGCGACCCAAATGCCAAATCATCCATTTTGAATCAGTAAACAAACACCATGTATGTTTATCTCACCCCACAGTCCCACCTGACCGGAGAACGAAGACGTGTCCTCAGGTGAGCGCTAGTTCATGTTGCAATGCAGCTGCTCAACTGCAGCATCCCCTTAACCCGCTGAACCCGAGGTTATTGACAACCTACGGCTGCCTCTCAACTGAAGATGAATGCTGAATACTGGCCTATTTTCTATTCACACTCCTGAAAGAAACACACAGTTCGTACAAGTGCCTACATGTTGGCTTGATGCTTCAAAATTGGTTTTGGAAAAACATCATCATATTGTGTCAGAAGATTCTTCACAGCCACCAATAAAAACCGTCACTTGTTCCTCCTTTTGCTTATCTGTTAAGCCTCTTTTTACACTTAAAAATTGCAAGTGAAGCAAGCAAACAACCTATCCAAGGTTAAATTAGCCCCACAGTTTGCATTACATTACAAAAGAAGAACAAGCAGACAATCTAAGCAAGGGGCAGCCACTTTTGTCATCATAAAAAAGAAGGAAATCAGTTTAGTATCAACACAGACCCTCCTGTCACCACCCACTCAGGCACTGCTACGTCCACATCTTTGAAGTGTGGAGACAAGAGACATGAGCCCATGTGAGCAGACAGAGCAGTTCTGCCCTTATCCACAGGCTGATGAGGGCTCTTTACCACAAAATATCCTACCACCCCAGTGAAGTTCATTTCTGAGGTTTGGGCCCACTCCAGTTGAACGTTAGATGTCCCTCCAGACGCAGTTCACTGCACTAGTGATGGCTACAGCAAATTACAAACACTTAGCAGCTGACACAAGTATTTATCCAGACTACAGTTTGGCATTAAATCCAAATTAAAAGGTCAGAACTAAGTTTCAAGTCCCCTCAAGTTCCAGAAGTCCACCAAGTATGAATAAGTCAGCTTTCCACAAACACTTTCCCTTCCGCTAAGGATTATGAATAAGTTATTCAGTTCCAAGTAGGGCTTTAATAGAACCTACCAGCTGATAATAATTGTATTAGCAATATTTTCAGTGTTACTTCCATCAAGAACTTCATCTTCTTCAAGGTCCAGATCCCATCTTTCACAACCCGATAAAGATTACAGGATTTGGGAAAAAGTTAATTTACTAGAAGAGTTGAGAACTAGAACTCCTGGACAGGACCTCCGCTGTAAAAATTTCAATCCCAGACAAGTACCACATAAGTAGAACCAGACAAGAGTGTGGTATCAAACAGGCAAAAACCACGCACGAGAACATCATTGACAACTCTCTTTGCTGTTTCTGGAACCGCATTTCACAGGCTCTCAGAAGACATTTCTATAGTCCAAACCAAAAACCTCTTTTAGAATACATCTATGTTGATCCCATGTTAGGAAATGAAGCATTATCAGCAGTGACCAGGGAAGAAGTGGATGAAGACTGCACAGTTCTCCAGAAGCATCTCATTGAAGTACTTCATCTCTCTTTTCCTAGATTGCCGTTCTACTGCCTCACAAGCAAAGCACAATTTGCACTCAAAATGCATAAAAAGCCTAACAAAAGCTCAACATATGACTTGAAAAGTGCCATGAAAGCACTGAAGATTAATATTGCACCTTAGACTACCCTTTTTTTCCAGTATCTAACACACAGGCCAAACAGCTAAGAACAGGACAGCTTAATTGGAAATTTAACCAAAGATGCAAACCTGTTTCAGCAAGACACAAACTCAGTCAGACCAAATCTCCGAAGCTGGAATGTCTCACAACAGGTACTGTTTTAGCAAATGAATTAGAATTTCCTGCCCCTGCCAACCTATAAGTTTATCAATTGTAGAATTAGAGAACATTAAGGGATATCGTTCAGTGCCAGTTACGTAAAAGCAAATGAAGATACAATTGCTGTAAACAGTGTGTCAATACATAAAGACAACTAGTCCTCTTGAAGTACAAGAGAAATTTGGTAAACCCAGAGACAAAATATTATTTCCAAGGGCGAAATTTACAATGTTTTCTCTTTAGCCCTCTCCAAGAGCAGGTTGTGCCCATAAACATTCCAATTTTAGATCTTGGTCTCCTTGTTGGTGATTTAAGTTCTCCAGCTGTGCAGCTTGAAGAATAATAAGAAAAGAAAGAGCAATGGCAAAAACCCCTTCAGAATGAAACACTAAATGATACAGGAGAGAATGATGACAAAGAACAAGGCAAGAAGAGGGTGAAGGCAAAACAGAATGGTGTATTTTTTTTTTTTTTAAGAGAAGCAGAATTCAGATGTGATCTTAAACCTATTTAAGACAAGGCACAACACAGCATCCAATTATTTTAACAGTGAACACTAACATATTGCATATACTAGATTTTCAAGCCCTATTTTCACACATAGAGTTGGTGGACCTTGAAGATGAATGCTTTTCCTACAATTACAATAATAATTTTTCTTACACCAACTACATGTTAAAGGTAGGTTAGACATGAAAGTTGTGACACCTAGACTTTGGACTACCTACTGCAGAGATGAATATGAACTAAAAGGCTACAATGTAAAAAAAAGGTTAAAAAAATCCAAGCAACGTAACTCAATTGTATCATGCAATTTATTGATCCAAACCAGTCAACGACTGGGCAGTAGAAAGTCATCTCTTAAAAGAGACCATTTCAGTTATGCCACATCAGTGAGACTACCTACATACTTCATCTGTCACACATTGCATGTTTGAGTACCATACTGTGAGAAATCACCTTGTCTTTATCTTAACAAACTACATCTTTTTATTACATTGATCCTGAGTATCACTACTATACTCTTACTTTTCTTCAGAAAAGGCTGTTCTTGGGAAGACCCTTCTAAGTTATCCACTTGTGCATAAGTTCCAGGTGTTCATCATACAGCCCACTCATGCATATGTAACATTTACCTCAGACTATCACTTGAAGAGAAGGATTTGTTGATGGGGGATCTAAAAATCAAACTATTAGAAAAATTAAAGTAAGAAATATGTATTTAAACCTAATTTAAGTCAATTCTGGAAAGCAGTGCATTACTGCTTCACACCTATTCAAAATTAGAACCAGTTTTCCACGCTGCCAGCTTCCTCTCCTGTAAAGGTGTCCTGGCTCTTGTTTGCTTTGAAAAGGCACCTCTATAAAAGAAGATAGTTGAGACTCATCGTTAAGAAACTTACCTCCAAAAGTTTTACAAGTGACTAGAGCAATCAGTAGGATCTAATCATATTTCTGCTATACATGTAATTTCAAAATACGTGTGCAAAGACAAATATACCAACAGGAATATCAGGAACTATATTTAAATAAGAGGCTAATAGGGAAGACGAGATCAATTCTGGCTGACCAGCAATCTTTGCATTGGGAAGAGCTTTCCATTGACTAGGGTATGTAGAGGCAGAAATAGGATAACACCAGTCAGGTTTTATTTCCACAGTTTGCCAACTGCAAGACAATGACTAGGTAGCCATGGTATCTTTTGCTGTTACGTACAAGCCAGTTTGGGTATTAAACCTAGAAGTCTCACTTAAAGCCATATAGACCTGTATTACAGATACATAAACTGAAGTACTTCAAAGCAAAGTAAAACCACTTTCTTCAAGTCTTCTATAGTAATATGTATTAATTGTAGTAATTCTGCTATCTAATTTGTATGCAAAACACAACACAGCTAAAGAGTATTTTTTTAAAGATAAACACGAGATAAGGAACAAATCCCATTAAAATTCATAACTCTATGTACATAAACATCTAAACAATACTTCCTGGGGCAAAGTGGTTTTACGTTACTTTATAAAGTCTTAAGCTCTCATCTTTAGCCTCCGATGTCTGACTTTCACTTCTCTATTAGAAGAAACAAAAACTAAAAAGCACCTTGTTCTGCCAAGAAGGGCCAGAGTAAAGAACCTGCTGAACTGGTTCAGAAGTATTTCACAAATTTTCTGCTAACACACTGAATCAATGTCAACAAAGCACAGTAACTGTGTTGTGACAAGTGTTAAATCAAGTTTGTTGTAAATGACTATGATCAAAACTCATCTTCATCACTAAATTAGACTACAGGAATCTCTGATTAACTTTTATTTGTGTTGCTCTTGTACTCAGTATCATCCTCAGCATTTTGCAAAAGCCAAGACAAGGAACAACTGAAGTAAGTTTTATTGCACGGATAAAAGTTCTCTGGAAGAGAACTATAAACGTTGGGAGTATAATAATATGCTAAAATAACATAGAACTAATTGAGTATTATAAATCCTCAGTTTAGGTACATGCATGAAGTATGTAATACACAATTAGATCACAGTTATCTGAACAGAAAGTAATTTCAGAACTCCCCAAAATAACCTGTAGTCAAAACAATTACACAATCACTGATTTTTAATGTATGGTTTACTTGGTTTGATAAGGCACAAGGTGGAACACATTGCTTTAAGCAGCAGGCACCTTACTGGAAAAAAAAAAAACCAAAACCAAAAAAACCCACAGAAGCTAAACTATCAGTTTGGTTTACTCGCCTCCTGAGCGATGTAACACTGGACTAAGTAGACCAAAAAATGCATACTTCACTTAGAGCTCTAAAAGCATGGCAAAGGACTGCAGTGTAAGGGACTCCTTGGAAATAACACATCATTAAGAACAGACGTTGCCTCACCATCATAAACTCTCAGCACCAAGAAAAATTTGGTTGAAGACATGATAGTTCAAATGTAGATTATCACATATTAGTTCATCTAAGCAAACTAGTAGGAAGCTTACATACTCAGACTTTTACCAAGTTTAACATTTTTCAAGTAGGTGCACTCGCCTGAAATCCAAGCTCATGCTTCGAAGACACCATCAAGACAAAGGAGAAACAAGAGCAGGGTATGTGTAGAACTGAGTCTGAAAGAGCATCTCAAGAAAGCTGGTTAGAAGTATTCAAGGCAGCAGCTGATTTTAATCATTCCTAGTCACTGCCACCTGGGTCTCCTACTACAATCACTACCCAAGTGAAAAATCAGCTAAAGGATACCAAGCTACATGCAAGTATACCACAGGCTGTATTAGCTTACAGTCAACCTCTTCCATGAAGTTAGAAGCCCTTTGAAAGCCTTTAACTTCCAGTAGACCGAATCACAGAAGTCCATGGAGTCAGGATGCTGATGCAGACTTTGAAGAATTATGCACTGTAGAGACTGAAGAATCTCCAAGTAGATAAGCCTGAAGAGTACAAAGGGGATCCCCCTGATCACTGCTTGTCCCCCAAAGAGGTGTTCCCCTCACCATTTTACAAGTGAATTAGCAAAATTTCCTTCAATTTTCTGTAACCTGGAGTTCTACTAAGCTTTAAAATATAGAATGCTTGAAGTTTAAGCTTCCTACTACCACAATTTTACCAGCACACTCAAAGCTGGAAGTCTGTTAAAGCTGAAATTATCTTTTAATTTTTACATCTGCTGACATTATTACCTTCAAGTGTCAGTAGCATTTTAAAGTAGATGTTTTGCAGATATATTTAGAAGCATTACACAGCTGCTAAACTTTATGATTATGACAAAATACCTTGAATATACACTCCACATACCAGTCAGACCCAAGACACATGAAAAATAACGATACTGTTTAATAATGGATTAACTTTAAACCAATTCAGTCTCAAGATGGACAATATTCAATCCCCATATAAAGAAAAAATTGTCAAGCATATGGAAAATTCCACCTCCATCCTCTGTCTCTCAATACTTCAAGCCAAGCCAAGTCAAGTTAGTCTTAGAAAGCAATGGCAGCCCATGCTGTTGGAATACAGCAAAGCACACCAGAAGAAGGGACAGTTTAATCAGCATTTGTTGCATCACAGTCCAGCAAAGAACAGTCATAGACAACCGGTACTTCAGGAGAGGGAAGTTTGAGGTACAATCCACAGATGCCCTACTTACTAGGAATATTAGGGATTACTGGTTTGAGAAGGGGAAGTCGCACCCCTTTTACTGGCTCAAAATCAGAAGCAGACTGGCAAGTAAACAGCGGTTATAACATCTTTTATACCTATACCAGCAAAATCCTAAAAACTAAGGCAGTTTTTTTAGCTATCTTCACTTTCTAAGTGGAAATCTGAAAACAAGTAAGCTTTTCAAAAAGCATTCAATATGTAACCACAAATAATACTCAAAGTTTTGGATGTAGAAGAGAGACACAAGGGAAACTGTTTTCATATAGAGAAGCTGAAACATTACAAAACAATAGAAAAAAATTAGTTTGAAAGTAGTATCACAAGGTCTCCTGACCCAACCCTGTCCTCGAAGTGAAGCTAAATTTGACACTACACTACTCAATATAACCTTTGTCAGTCCCAAGCAAAGATTATGTAATTTACACTTACATCCACACTCACATCACACTTATGCTTCCAGCGTTCTGGGGATTAAATCAAATACCAAAGAAGTGTTATGGCTGTTCCTTTTAATGCTAGAATTTCACCAAGCTCCTTTAGAAATCCAAGAAACAACAGAAGAGAACAGGTGATGAGTTGTAGGAACCTTGCAACTTAGGAGTCTAAGTTTAAAGCAATACAACAAAATATACATTCTCAACAGTAAAGAAGAGTCTGTTACTCAGAGTTGTATCACAGAACATCAGTATTTTTACAGAACTTAAACTTTCCCTAGAAAGGTATTACCAAATGTCCCTATGTATTAAATGAAGTTATTATAAAAGAGAACTTAAGAGCAGGAAGAAACGTGACACAATTTCTTAAAGTACGATTGTTTCCTTCTTGCATCAGCAGATCATGAATTTCTCAACTTGAAACTACCTTTTTCCCACCTTTTTTGTCACACGTGGTTACACCACACTACAGTCACCCTGTGGAGTTTATACCAACAAAACGTGAGCATAGATAGATCATGAGTTTCAAGAAGCACTAAATGTTAAGACTTAAAAGTCTAACAGATGTTCTGCAGACTAAGACAACAAACTAGGGAATGGACACAACAGTTCATTATTTACCCTTATTATTTCACAGTACATAGTTCAATGAATAAGTTAGGAAAAGCATAGGATTCAAGAATGACCAAGAAAAAGTGCTGTAACTGAAAGCTTCTACTAGGATTATAAAAATTTCTAACTGTCTATAAAATTTTATTTTCATTATATAGTTCATGCATACTTTGGTACAGAAAGTCTTTCCTATCTCCCACAACCAAACCTCAATAAAGATGTATTTCAAACACCTGCCTACTAGCAACACACTGGGCACCTTTGGGATATTTAAGGCTTTTAGGTCACAAAACATTTTGCTCTCCCTTTCTCCCTCAAGAACTAATATGATCACACACAAGTCAAAAGGGAAATAGCTTACAGAAAAAGAAAATAGGAAGACACATCCATCACATCTGTAGGGCTAGAACCAAAATTTTAGTCAAATGATAAAGCAATAAAAAGTTAGAATCCTGACTAACAACAATTTAATCCCTTCTCTCCTTACACAGAAGTAATAATCTTCGCTCCAGAAGAACAAACTAACTCAAGACTCTTTAACTCTACATTTTACGATTTACAAATGCTATGCTCATCAGGCATTTCCTTACTGTCTACTTCCTCCAGGTGCAGAGCAAGCTTCACACTAATTCTGAGCCAGAAGGTGGCATTAACATATCACGTACTGTAGGCAGAGATAGTCAAATGCTGGACACAGGCTAGCTTACAAGCCCTATTTAAGCCACATATCTAATGAGAAGCTTTCAATGATGATTTGTACATTGTCATGGAAAACTACAGTTGTACATGAAGTATTCCACTATCCACTCTGACAAAGACAGGATTGCCGCCTTCTGCCTGCCTGATGGTTGGCTGCACTTCCCATCTCTCCTATCACCACAATTCCACCAGGTATACAGTGAGGAACTCATACGAGAACCTTATCTTAACATGCAATAAGCCACTTAAAAGGTAGCAGCAACAGTAGTTACAAAGTTTAGCAGTAGTGCCACGTTTTTAACTTCTACAATAAGCCTTTAGATTAACAGAAGTAGAGATACGTCCCTCTTTTAATGATGATTTACTCTGCAAGACATTGATTTGGAAGACTCAACAGATGTGTTCCTATTTTCTGCTGATTTTCACAGCTTCCTGTGCAGCAGTACATGAGACTGCCATGAGTACAGGCAGATAAAATACTTACCTCAAATAAACATAGGAATAAAGTTCACTGAACATTGAGGGGCTTGTTTTCTTGTCTTATAAACTCCTAAACGGACATTCTATTTACAGGGGCAGGAAATAAAGAGGAAAGCAGGCCTTTAATACAAGCACCACTGACTTCACATCAAAGTCTGCAAGAATAAAACGTCACGTCAGTGCATCGTTGCAGCAATAGGAACAGAAATAGGGGAAAAAAAAAAAAAAAGAGAGAAAAACAAAACAAAACAAACCACCTGCTGTAAAACCAGAACAATATTGGAGCATTTTTGCTTTTCTTTCACCTTTAAGTCCATGTAATTCAGAACATGACTTGAAAAGCCTAAAAAGAGTCCAGTGGACAGGTTTTTAAGACAGTAATTAAAACTTACTCTTTCCATATGGAAGTAACACCTTCATTGCACTGGAGGGGAAAGCAAAAATTAAGATCCCAAAAGAACTAGGATCACTTTCTTTCCAGTACACAATGAGAACAGCATTAGCAGATGCAGTGAATGTATCAGCAACTTTTTGAAGCTACTGAATGAATACGAAATTTCACTTCTATTGAATAAGAACTGGTAGTTTTAAGATATTGATTCCCTTTGCATTAGGAAATGTTATAAGATTATTCCCACGTACTTGAATGACCTGGTGGAAAGATCTTTCATAAAAGTCTAGAATAGAATTTAAACCTTGGGTACTCCTGTAACACCTGTTTTCTGATAATACTTCAGTTCCTTACAGATAGCAAGTTCTTGGACTATTTCTAGAGTTTGCTTAGCACTGCATCCCCTGCCCTGACCCATTTGAACAGCAACTCCTATTCATCTAGGAATATAATAGACCTTACATCTAGAAACTCAGTTCTTCTTGTCCAGGCACTCCAAAGAGCTTGGCTTTTAGAATTTAAATTTCACTTTCTGGATTCCCATCTAACAAGCACCTCTGAAGAAAGTCCAAGACCATATGAATGGAGAGAAAGGAATAAGCAGTTCCACTGCATAGAAGAATCTGGGAGTAATAGCACAAGCCTTCAGGTATTGTTTTTCCACAGTTCTTACTGTGAAGATTTGCCCCAGGGCCTATACTTGAAACCAGGGGAAATTGAGATGCATGCTTCCACTGAAGCCACAATGCAAAAGCACAGTTTGCCTGCTAGAGATGACCTTTACTGCAAAGAACTGCAGATCTGCTGCATGAGAAAAGTATCTTCAGCACACAAGAACACCTAAGGCAACGGAAGGGATGTTTGTCTCTTTCAGGAGTGAGGGAGAAGCTGCTGTTTTCCTTCTTCACACAGATGGACCCCTAGAGGTACAGAAGCATGTGCTTTGTCACCCTGCTAACCATGGCAACTATAGAATTTTGCTGGTATAAACTTCAGACCTACAAAAGAATCGATGTTAACTAGCATTACTACTCAAGTTGTAATGCTTTCTGGCCTGCTTTGAGACATTTAATATTCGATACTAGAAGTGAGTAGTTTACGATCACACTTTAGTACTTGGCTTCGAAATACAAACTGATAACCTAGCATTTCAAACCACAACACCTGACACATTTAAAACTTACTTCCATGACATTATCCAGAACTTGGGTTTCAGAAAAGGCCTTCTGCTTTGAAAGCCAACCAAATAGCTAGGCCCAGGACAAAAGTGCCAAGCCCTAATATGCTTCTTTTAGAAAGTGTTGATGATATTGATATTATAGGAAGTCATTAAACATCTACAAATAATGTAAAAAGGAGTGATAAAAGACGACCACACATGCAGCCTAAATTTGGGGGAAAAGAGCTGCATTTTCTTCATACCAATTATCTGAAATAACCGTAGGCAAATTTTACTTGTCTCTCATATACCTGCACAGTCCTTATATATTTAGACAGCCGACATTAAGATGAAGCAGTATTGGCACCTGTAAATAGCAGTTACATTGTTTACAAGATACACAGTATAACTGATGACTTCTGGCCTCCCAAGAACCCCTTGCTATAGGAAGGGAATGGAAAAAAGCAAACCTGTCTGACGTGCCTTGAAGTTATTTTGTAATACCTAACAGTTCCTCCCTAAAAAAAACTAGTGGTATTTAAGAACCATTAAACTTCACCCCACTCATTGCATAGAAGGAGCAATCAGTACTAACAACCGTACTTCAGAACTGTAATAGCCTGACTTGAAAAACCATTATTCTGGAAAATAGCATGTAGTGAAATACAAGGTTACCTAGGCAATGCGAGACACAAGCCGACAGGAAAAGATCTCTGGGTCTGCACATTCGCACAAATACTGGAACAAACGCCAACAGCTGTAGCTCCGGTCCTTTTTCCCGGCAGAGAGGGATGCCGGAGGCCCGACGTGAATCCCAACCGAGTCCCCTGGACCTGCTCATGTGCTCGCCCCCTCCCCCGGCTCCCCCACTTTCTCATTCCCACTCGGGACTGTTTTGGTTGAGGGCAGCACCACAAACCGGGCAGGGAACGCGGGGCTCGGCGCCGGGCGGGAGGAGGGGCCCCTTCCCGCCCCGCTCCCCTGCTA
>VZRU01005558.1:0-39255 GCA_013398155.1 Pedionomus torquatus | reverse complement strand
GGGACAGTGCTAGCAGGAAAAAAAAAAAGCTTAATAGACCTGTGCAAAAATGAAGATGAATTTCATATTAAAGTCTTGGTTTAGGCTCCAGCACCTAATGGGTGAACATTTTAGTGCCATCTTCAGACAGACCCTTTGAAGACTGCCTGGCAGCAACAGGAAATATAAACTTTCAAAGTGTGTTAGAACTGGAAGACAACAGATGAATGTGCAAGGCAACCAGAGCAAGTTAGCAGCACACATTTTTAAAGACACATGCAGATTATAGACTTCTAAGCAAGCTGTCCAGTGACACACTGAAAGGTGCCCAATGTTTCAGCTAAATGTTTGTCACATAAAACTTAATGTTTTTGCACCACAAAAACATGCTGTTTTGTCAAGGGTTTCACAAGCATTCTTCGTACACTTAGAAGGCATCAGAGCTATTTTCAGAAATCATTCACCCTTTTATGAAATGATCTGACAAAGAAATGAAAGCAAATATACTTTATATAACTCCCCCTAGTAATTCTTCACAGTGGTTCTAACAGAGAAAAATATCTCTAGTGGAGCCCATCTTTCTCAGTTCTTTCTTCCCTAGCTAATCAATTCTAATGTAGTTCATTAAATACCTTTCTTTCCTTAAGATAGTAAGCAACAGATCCTTCAATCATCTTACCAGACAGGAAAGCCAAGACAAAAATAAAATGTAATAGCTCAGTGCATGAGACTGATGAAACTATGTTCAAAATTTCATACTGAACAAACACTGCAATCATTCGTTTGTATTCAGTTCACTGTGCACTACACAAAAATTAGCCTGAATGACAGGTATTACTCAATTAGTATTTCAGTTCAATATATTTAATTCAATTCAATATATTCATCAATGACCTGAATGAAGGGATGGAATGTACCCTCAGCAAGTTTGCCAATGACACAAAACTGGGAGAAGTAGCTGACACACAAGAAGGCTGTACTGTCATCCAGTGAGAACTGGAGAGGCTGGAGAGCCGGGCAGAGAAGGATCTGATGAAATTCAACAAGGGCAAGTGTAGGGTCCCGCATCTGGGGAAGAATAACCCAATGCCCCCGTGAACCAGTACGGGTTGGGGGCTGACCTGCAGGACAGCAGCTCTGAGGAAAAAGACCTGGGACTTCTGGTGGACAACAGGATGACCATGAGCCAGCAATGTGCCCTTATGGCCAAGAAGGCCAATGGTATCCTGCCGTGCACCAAGCAGAGTGTGACCAGCAGGTCAAGGTAGGTTATCCTGTCCCTCTACTCTGCCCTGGTGAGGCCCCATCTGGAGTACTGAGTCCAGTCCTGGGCTCCCCAGCTCAGGAAGGACACCGAACTACTGGAGAGGGTACAGCAGAGGACCACAGAGATCATTAGAGTCCTGGAGCATCCATCTTACGAGGAAAGGCTGAGGGACTTGGGTCCTTTTAGTCTGGAGAAGAGAAGGCTGAGAGGGGATCTGATCAACAGCTATAAATACTTGAAGGGTGGATGTCAAGAGGAAGGGGCCAGACTTTTTTCAGTGGTGCCCAGTGAGAAGACAAGAGGAAGTGGGCACAAACTTGAACATAACAAGTTCCATCTAAACATGAGGAGGAACTTCTTCACTTTGAGGGTGGTAGAGCCCTGGAACGGGCTGCCCAGAATAGTGATGGAGTCTCCACCTCTGGAGACATTAAAAAAAGGACAAGTTCCTGTGCAACCTGCTCTAGGATGATCTGCTTTGGTAGGGAGGGTGGACTAGATTATCTCCAGAGGTCCCTTCCAAACCCTTATCATTCTGTGATTCTGTAATATACTCAGCATTGACCAAATTAAGCAGCTGTGCTCAGACCACAGCCCACGTGTAAGTCAGTTGTTTTGCACTAGCAGTAAATACATGGTAAAGGCTAGTATCATCTTTGGGTTTGGTTGGTTGGTTGGTTTGCTTTGATCAGAGTTAGGCTGATGATTGAACTAGATGATCTTAAAGGTCCCTTCTAACCTAGACGATTCTATGATCTTGATAAAATGTGATTCTCCTTATTTTATTTCTCCTGGAGACTTACTGTGCAGTACCACCAGATCAACAAAAGCAAAGCTACCAGCATAAAAGTACTGCTTGGCAAGACAACTCCATTTACTTTGCTGCAGCTGGACAGCAATAAAAAGTAGGGTTTAGCTTCCTACCTTCCAACAAAAGTTAAAGTTGTTCTTACTGTAGGCTATATCAACAACTGCATCTTGTTGATACTGGATATTGTTGACATGTATCAGAAGCTCGTTTGAGTTGAAGTGTAATGGATTTATGAGGCAGTCAGATTTGTTAGTTTTTTGGTAGGATACCTACAAATATACACAATGAGAGAAAACATCACCCCAAGCTGCTGATTGAGACATGAAAAAGTAGCTGCAGCACACACACACACTTCTCTCTCTGTTGATGGTACCATTCTTTGGTATGATTTTTCCTGTAACCAATCAAAAAAAAAAAAAAAAAAAAAAAGCAGGAAAGCAGGCTTTTACTTGCTGAGTAGAGTTTTCCTATGGTTGCCCACATAAAATGCCAGTAAGATCATATTGTTGTTCACATGGCCAATACATACACCAAGCGGCAAGTACACAGACATACCATAAAGTCAAGTTTAGCTTCTTGATAAAATAGTGAACTGTTTAAATAAAAACATACTACATCAACTTTAAAACCTGCTGCACAGACATGCTATTTAGATCTACAGTGCTTGAATGTCATTTGGAATTCAATTTTCTATATATTGTGTCATGTGTCTTATGCAAATTCCTTTTTGGCAGCTGACAAAACATTGAGTTATGTATTTACTATCTGATGCATTTTAAAGAATAGAATCATCACCTGGTTTTGGCAGGTGCTTTGGTCTTGACAATATATTCCACAGGCAGTATTCAGTCAGTTGTATTTAAGGCTTCCTAAGTTGCTAGGAGATACTCAGTCTATCAAACCTCTTGCATTCAAAAATATCTCTGACTCTCCCGTTATTAAAGAAGTACTTCTCACATGGTAATAATATATTACTACAATGCCCTGGCCTTGCAGAGAAGCTGGGCTTTTTGTTATTTTTTTTTTAAATGTAAGTATTTAATCTATTTCAAATTGCATTGATTTTATAACCTTACTTCCAAAGCAATTTTCACCTCTGTTAGAACACATATAAATGAAGAATGGAAAAATAAAAGAAATTTGAGGGATTTGGATTATTACTTCAGAAGCTGTTGGAGAAATCCTGAGCTATTCTCTAGGGTCCTACGCAGGAGCTTCATTCAAAACTCCAGATTCTCAACTGCTTAATTACTTCTACAAATTATGTCATATTGTCATCTATACACCAGAGTCACAAGGAAATGAAATTAGATTTGGTCCTGACTGATCCTCAATGGAAGCAAAATGAAAAAAAGCATTAAAGAAAATACTGGTTCTACGACGAGGAAGAAGTCTTTAGACAGACAAAATAAAGGGGGGGAAAGGGATAAGCAGACAGAAGTGTCCACTTGAGACACAGGAAAATTCCTCAGGGATACATTATTTTTCCACCTGCAACTATGGGTAAGTTGTACAACAGGAAACTGCTCTGATGAGCCAGATCAGCTTCAGTGTAAGCTGGTAGATCTTTCTGCTGATGCCTTTAAAACAAGTATTTTCCTTCATGTGTCTCAAAGCCACCAACTCAGAAAAAAATACACCACAACTTTTCAAGGTATTAAACATTAAGAAGTTTCAGAACAAAACTGCATGCATTTCCCATTTCACTGCCCCTCACCTTTCCTCAGCAACTCCTTTCCAAGAAAGAGGATAACAACATTCCAGGCAACAAGGTAATTCAACGAGTATTACAGCAATTGCACTCTGAATCTTTTCACATTATATAGAGGCACTTTTCTGTTCTAGGTGTATTAGTCATTCACCATTAAACCCATGAAAGGCACTCGTCTAACACCAGTATTCTCCTTGGCTTACAACCATACTGGGTTGTTGCACATCCCACGGCAGGCAAAGCTGTGATTTTCTGCCACGGGTTAGTTTTTGGGGTGTTTCTGCTGGATAACTGCTCCAGGCTACACAACCTTGGATTCAAACATAGCAACTTGCTGGATCCTGTAAGTCAATACTGCTTTGGACATAAGTGTCACTTATAAACAGTGACACATGACAAAGCATATCCCATACTGATTGCACACAAGTCCATCACTAGAAGAAAAAGATAAAGTGTTTTTCATTGGAAAAAGGAAAGCCTGAAATTGGTCTTCTTGGAGTATAAATTTTGTCTAAATAAAACCTTTACTACACCTGCCGTTAGTTGACAATCCTACCAGTACAGAAACTGAATGAGTAGGAGACAAGTACCCAACTTAGCCATGTCTTTGAAAATTTCTCCAAGTAAAAAAGAATAGAAAATACTAATGGTAACCACTGCATGAGAAGCAGCTCTTTTCACATCAGAAACAAGCACATATATAAAGCCTGCTAAACAAGGTTAAACAGGGTTTATTTTATCCTCATATTATCCTAAGGATCAACATTCAATAAAATCTCCATGCTCTATTTACCAATTCCACTGTATTCAGACTGAAAGGATGGGTGCTTCCAGTCATCCCCTATACTTTTTTTAAATTGTGAAATATCACAGATAAGCAGTCACACAGCACACAAAGTTGCAAAAAAGTACAATGAGAAAGCAAATCCAAGAATGGTCCAACACAGCATGCTGCCCAGACAACATCCTTTAAAACGTTAGTGTTTCAGGTTCATTGAATCTACAAGGAGTAATATTCTCTGAGCATAAAACATTATCAGACTGCATTAGTCTGATTTAAAGCAGCAAAAAAACATTTTTGCTCCTCTTCCAAGATGTACCCTCCTTGGATTTCACTGCCAGACACAAAGCATTGATGCAGGCATCAATAGCTGAGATAGTTTTGAAATAATAGCTCTCAGCAATAATTCAAATAATGTGAAAATTCTTAATAATAACCTTTAACAAGCAGAAGGACCATTCCCATGGAAACCAGAGACTGTTATCTAAAACAAATGCATTTGCCATGCAGTCATTCAAAGGGATAGAACAAATATTGCTCTTTGTTGATAAACTCATGGAACCAAATCCATTAGCTGGGTATGACATTCATCTTACATATTTTTTGACATTAATCAGCATATGATTGAATCAAAACAAGTCCACACTCTAGCAAAATCCTCCTCATCACAGCTTGCCTCCCTCTGCTTGCTCAATTCCCTCCCATCTAGACCAGGGTTCTCGGGATCCAGCTGTCCTTCCCAGCAGTGCTACAGAGAAGGAGATGGCAGCCTCCTTTATTTAAAAAAAAAATAAAAAATGCAGGGGCAAAAAGCAATGAAAAAAGGTTAAACTTCTCTCATTGAAATTCCAAAATGATTACATTCCCAGCCCCAAACTCTCTCCTTTTTAGTTATTTTCTGAGATATTTTGAGGAAGATGTTTTCTGCAAAACTTATTTTGTTAAAATACAAACCTCACTCAAAAGGCAGTTCATTGGAAACAGTTTTGGGAACCCATGATAGGTAGCTGTCAAATACCCTTCCTATGTTAAAGTGGATGTTGTTTCCTTATCTCCAGAGGGAACAGGGACGTGTCAGGATACATGTTGGCTGGCATCACTTGAAGAAATGCATAACTTTATCACAGAACCACAGAATGGTTGAGGCTAGAAGGGACCTCTGGTGATCATCTGAACCAACCCCCTGCTTAAGCAGAACCAAATTCTTGTAATTCTTTATAATTTTTGCATACTTTAGTTTTAAAATATAGTCATCAGACTGACAGAATTGCCTTTATAGATGAAAAAAACACCATAAAATAAAAAATAAATTTCCTGAAGACAAATCCAATCTTTTTTAACATTTTAGCTACCAGCTTCAAAAATCAGTGACAAAATAACAATTGCACTCCACTTAAAAAGAGTGGGCATTAACTTAAATTGTTATTTTAACACATTTCTTTCGTTTTCAGTTTGTGCGCATGTGTAACTGCACGTTTTGTATCCAAAATGAAGTGTCTGCTGCAAGAGAACTACCTTGGAACAAGGTTTACTGTATACCTAACCTTTTTTTTTTCCTTCATAAAACAGGTGATCTCCTTATATTTAAGATAATGTTTCTCGCTCCTATTCCTAGTATTGTCATTCACAAGTTCCTTCTTCTGTCACAATTATTGATTTAGAGGTATAATTATGTAAGAGATTTATTAGTATGAAGTTCTGTTCACAAAACTCAGTTCAACAGAACTACATCAAGCATGACTTTGCCCAGTAGAGTAGTCACCTTCATTTAGAGCTTTTACATTGTGCTGCCCTTCTACATGGTTTCTGTTCCCAACACAGTGTATAGTATTCTAGCTAGCAGACAAGCTAGAAAATATTTTAGGGAAAGACTTACTTCATAGAAGCATAGTCCCAGAACGCGAATGTAAGATTTCCTTGCAGGAACAGGAAAGTCACTGACTTCTGTTGCAGTATTGCTTAAGGCTACTTCAAGGCCAACAAGGTCTCCACAAACAAACCACTGGCAGCAGCTGCTGTGACTTCTTGTGTGAAGTGAAGATGGAGTAAAGTTAGAAAACGTAGGATAAAATTTTAAATTGTTCTTACAGCAAGCATAACTTCTGTGATATGATGGTATTTGTAATGTCAAAATCACTAGGGGAAATGATTGTTAATATAATTCCATTTTTGTAATTTCTTAGTGTTGTCCTTGGTATTTTATAAATTTGTTGCCTGCAGGCAGATTCTGAAGTAACTGCATCATGCTAAAGTGGATACCCACTTATATTTCTTTCAGATATATCTGAAGGGAGGTACCAAAGTGCTGCACCGGTAATTCTCCAGTTCTTCATACCCACTGCCACTTGATCCCACCCCACTTTTTGTATTTGCTGTCCCATTAAAGGGACAAAATTTCCGGGAAGGAACAATCATTTTCTCCCTTTTGATAAACTACAGTCCTTCAAGAACCACTGTGATCATTTCAGCCAATCAAGGAAATAACCATACCCACTTATTTTGCTGAAGTACACTTGTCTTGTCTGAATTCCTTGCCTCTCTTTTAAAACTGGTGTCCCCAAAGAACCTGAAGCTCTTCAAGCTCCTTGGAAGGAAAAAAGTTTCAAGAATACTGGGTCTGTAACTTCAGGACCTTAGATTGTTCCCATGTCAGGAAAATATGACAAATATGTAGAATTACTTTTGAAACGTAAGCTAGGAAATTAAAAACCTGGAGAAAAATGTCCAGATTTACTGCTCTAACCATAACAGGTATATAAATCTTTTCAAAGTTATTAATTTTTTGAATCACAGTGCCTAAGGGACCAGCTTATTTTACTTATTGCAAAAATATAACCAAAATTTTTTAAGCCCAAGGACTTTAAATGATGCCCATGAGAGGACCCCCATGATATGGGAACCAATGTTTCTACCTTTTCTGCAGACAAAAGAGATAAAAGTAAAGGAAATATATAGAGAAAAGGTAAAAATAGTGAATGTCCACAACATCATTAAATCATTAGCAAAAATACTGGATCCTACATCTGCTATACCAAGCATCACATCCAGTGGACCATCTGGCCTTTCTTACACCAGGGCCAGTTGCTCTCAGAGAGCAAAAATCTGATGTTACTGAAATACTACAAGGCCAGGGATGCAAGCAAAGCAGGTCATTTTTCTGAACAGCCAATCTGTTTGATGTTGATCAGCCTCAGTACAAGAGGAATAACCTTTGTCCCTTTGTTTTGTAAAGAGCACAGAAATGAGCCCTTTTGAACCTATGTGCCATGAAACAACCAAGGGGATGCAACAGTAGCAGTTCTTAGGCAAAGTAATGTCAAGGAACACAGCAATTTACTTGAGCTCCCCTGACTGCTGTGCTGAATCTAATCGTGAATAGCAGTCAACACGGGGAACAAGTATGGTTAAGATTTGTTTTTAAATAACAGAGCTACCTGCCAGTAGTTCTGTCTTTGTAGAGAGCCTGTAGCCACTTCTGTTCCATGTCTAGACACATCTCTTCAGATGCTCCTTTTTTGTCTGACTTCACCCACGTGCACCTGCAATTCGTACACAGGCACGCTGGGGCTAAGGAGACGTGGTCACTAAGATGTGACTTTTCACAGCTCAGATGTGGCTCAAGCTGGCTTCATGTAGAGGGCCAGCCCCAGTCCCTACTAGGCTCTTCCAGAAGAAACCTGCAGGACCCATGTTCTCTGCGTGACGTGCCACGGTCAGATGCAGGAGACTGACAGTTTTGCACTTGTGAGACTGTGGAAACACATAACAGTTTTCAGAGCAGCTCCAGCATTCGGCCTGGGTTGTAAGCTGCTCCAGCATCCACGGCCGAATGTAACAACTTTCCACCTTCCACTGTGGACCTGATGACCTCCTGAGCTGTTCAGAGTCTTACCCACTCCTGCCTTTGCCCTTGTATCCATACAAAATGCTACCAGACCAGAACGCAACATAGATGTGATCCAACAATGCAAAATTATTATTCTGAATAATGCAATAATGACGTATTTGTTATATGTAATATCATTATTATAATCTCAAATTATGCAAAATTATTTTTCTGAATCTAATACTTTTCCTGTTATTCACTCAAGATATTGAGACAAAACTTTGTAAAGAAATTAGTTGCTATGGCATATTGCAGTCTAGTGGATAAGTGAGATCTATACTGTCCAGCAGTACACAACCAACTGGACAATGTGCCTAGGTTACTGGTTAGCTGATTTTCCCCAGCTTATTTGTTGAGGAAAAAAACAAGAACTGCACACAATTTAAAATGAATAATACTTAAAAGAGGAGCACAATTTAAAAAGCCTGCAGTAATTACTAGTAGTTGGAAGACAGACTTTATATTCTCCTTGCTAATTGAGGTGATCTTGCACTCTTGATTATAAAATATAATTCCTACCCATTAGCATCAATTTTCATCCTCTGTTACAGCTGAAATTATAGAGTTTGTAGCTGAAAGACACCACAGTAACAACTATTTCATCAGGCAGAAATTATTTTCTGGCCTACCTTCTAGTCTTGTGACTTTTTTTTACTTTTTTTTTTTTTTTGCTTTATACAACTACGAAAGATCTGATGTCATTTTTGGATCAGTTTGACTGTGTCTCCCTTTCTCCAAAGTGCCAGGTTATCAGAAACAAAATTTTACTCTTTATATAGTTTTGCCATGCAACCATTCGCCACATCACGAGCTCTTCATGATGTCTTCAGACAGAAATTACATATGCTTAATACATCCTGTGCAGTGGGGCTAAGTTATGTTATATTTGGAAACAAGCTTTTTTTCCTTCCTCCACAGCTGGCTCCGAAGTAAATGGTTCTCTCTGCTCCTTCCAGCCCTGTGATTAGATTCAAACAATACTCACTAGGAAAAAGAAAGTAGAGCTGAGGACTCTTGACACACATCTGAAACACCATGAGTCATAAACTGAAAAATCAAATACTATTAAAAAAAAAAATCACATGGAAAAATATTTCATTGAGTTACCAGAGTGAAGCATTTCACTGAAGAAATATGAATTTACAGAGGCAAATCAGATTTATTCCAACTTTTCAAGGGGAAGAGATATGTTTCCATGGGACACCTTGGGGCAGGCAAGGTGCTTCACTGTCAAGGTCAGGGTGACATTTCTGGCTTAACTGAATGTAAGAGGTGGGGTTTCAGTTTTGGGGTTGTTTTTTTCCATAAAACATACAGGGCCCTGAAGTAAAATTTGAGATTTTGTCCATCAAGCATTTCACTCACAACTATTCTTGACTGAAACTCTCCCCCAATCTCCTCTCCTTTTTCTACAGTCCCCCATCTAAAACAGAACTCCACTACAGGAATTCTGTAGTGTCCAGTCTGTTTTCTCATACTCTTTCAATAACTGAGTTACTTCTTTTGCTCAAAATCCTCCCAGCAAGAGACACTGCTGTTCCCAGGTCCACTCTCCGCAAGGCAGAGTATTAAACCCAGAAAAGCATTGGCCTAAGTGAAATGCACCACAATCACTCGTCCTTCAAATACCTTCACAGAAAACACTGTGGAAAAATAGTACTATTGCTTATCACTTCCCTTTTATTAGAAAAAGCAAGAACTTTAGCTTGATCCACATTTTGTCCTCAGCAAAGCCAATGGGCAGTAGATTATTCAGGATTGATGACTCAAAATCCAGAGAGACATGCAAACACCCAGGACTGACTGAAGTAACGCGAATGAGAATCAGCTATACAAACTGAAATCAGATACAAGAGAAAAGAACCATAAATGCATATCCTGCCTCTTCCACCACAGAGGAGGAAGCCACTGCACACAGGCAGCGACTTGTCTGACTGGGCGCATCAGCAAGTGGGTGTATCACATCACTTATAGCTTGCTGTGTTTTCACACATACAAATGCATGCTCATTAGCAAAGCTTTCCAGGATTCTTGCATCTGTTCCCTGCAGCTGTGTGTAAAAAACCATTTCTTGTTGTGACACAGGCAGTAAATCCACAAATAACTGTACCTTTGACCTCTGCTTATTAAGTGTTCAACTCACCTGGTGCTACAAACCAAGGCATGGATTATTTATATTTCAGTGGCTGTCTGTTGTATTTCTACATTTCTTACCCACTTCTTCGCTTATGCTTTCCTGCAAAAATCATGATTTCACACTGGCTGGGAATGCCTGCATGATACATTTCTGTAATTGCCCCTCTCTTGTACAGAATTATCCACTGTCAGCAGGTGAAAATGTTTCAGCTCTCTCTACACCATATGGAAATAAACAAACAAACAGAAAATAAAAACAATCCAGCAATTTCTCCTAGACAGAGCAGCATCAAAAATCTATAGCAATTTCAGCTCTTCCATGAAGGAACTAAGAGGTATCCATTTACAGATGAAACCCTTCAGCTTTGTAATTCCATTGCCTGGATGCAATTTAAAATTTTCAGTTTTAAGTAACAGCTATATAATCAGTCTTGATTTTATCTATCTATCTATCTATCTATCTATCTATCTATCTATCTATCTATCTATCTATCTATCTATAAATAACAGCTACATAATCAGACACATTCTGCATTATTCAGAGTGAATATTAAGAGCCAGATTAAGTTTGCATATTTTACTAGTCCCTGGACAATTGCTATTGCAAATCCAAAAGATTTGCAAACCTTCCAAGGTAGCAGAGCCAAAGAAAAAGCTCTCGTTAATTTACCTACAGGTGTTTGACATATTTCACCTAGTGACCTAAATACATGACAAATATGTGGATCCTTTCCTAAGGCATTTAGAGATTTGCCTGTAGAGAACTGCGACAGAAATACAAAGATCAGACGAAATGAAACACAAATGGATGTGAATGTGTGAAAGCATCAGAAGAAACAGTAAAGCAAGGGCTGAAAGAACATCTCATATTGATAAAACAAGGACACCACTGACAGCAATAAAACTGGTAACTGGGGAGAATGTGCTGTTTGCATCGTGACCAGGAGGCTCGTGTTCTGAACCGGCCACAGAAGAGATGACTTGTCAGCAGAGGACTCGTGGGAGCATACGGGAGGTCGGCAAGGAAACTGAGGTACAGCAGCACCGTCACGGCTCCCCTGCCTGTTCCAGCAGGAAGACAGACTGCAGCTACAGTGACTCCCTAAAGAAAAGCCACGAAGGCAAGGGGCAGCAACCTTGCAAGGAATTGCAGAAAGTAACTAAGAACCACAGTTAGCAGGATTCTGAAGCAGAAGATCCTCCCGGAGTGACTACTGACTCCTAACAAGTTTAAAAAACTTGTTCAAAACCCATTTCATTGTCATCCTCCCCGTTCCACAGAAGCGACCCAGACCACTTGAACACACACATGGGGCTCCTTGTGAGCACATGCAAGATAATAAAGGCTGAAATCAGTGTTGCTTAAAAAATAAAATCATAGTTCCCTTTCATAAGGTTTTTATTTAATTTTGTGTACACTAAATTCTTGTCAAATTTAAGATACCAGTTTAAATTTAGTTTTGCTTTTTTATTTTGTTAAACAGGAACCTCATTCTAAATAATATTGGTATTATCCAACACCAACCCCAAAACGTGCCAATGCCTTGCAATTTGGACATAATTCCCACTGATGGATTTTGAATGAAGAAAAAAGGCTTAAATGATATTCAACTTCTACTCACAAGCTCTAAGTCACACGGTATCAGCAACTGTTTACATGCCCCGAGCCCAGCACAGCCAGCAGGAATTAGCCAGGGAGCAGAACCAAGGCTACAATTAAAGCACCATGAAAGGCCTAAAACTGGCCTTTGCTCCAAGGGCACCACACTACTATGTTACGGGTTATTTTTAATTTCACAATAACCCAATTTAAAGTTCTTTTGTCTGCTCCTCACTTCATAGCGCTGCTCCTTTCCAGCTACACCGCTCAGTTGGATGCAATTTATTATTCCTCTTCAGAAACATTACTTTGTTTATAGACTTACCCCCAGTAACAATACTGACAGAGGCAGTCCAAACCAGTTCTGCATTTGTTCCTGGTCTTAATCCACTAGAGCTGTTGCATGCAAAAAACTGAATTCTTCCTTATAGAAGTGGTTTTGCTAACTTTCAGAAGAAACCTTTAAGAATCTATCAGATTTAGCTTTTTTTAACCACACATTATTATTTTTTATATGGAGACCTTTTTTACTTGCTTCAAAACATATTTTTGATTCCTTTATGAGGAAATTATTTAAATTTTCAGATAGCTTTTATTTCACTGATTATACTATTTTTATAAGCAATGACCACAAAACCAACTTAATAAATGCATTCACAAATAAACATGCAAAATAATATGCAAAATCATTCCACAACTAAAAACCCCACAGTCATATTTGTCTGGATTTGGAGCTTATTTGGGTTGTTTTATTAAAAAGAGTAACTAGCCATGAAACTAGTGTTGGAAACAAGCAAATCTCATCAAAAACACAACAAAAATTGTGGAAGGAAAAAAAAACAAGACTGTTTAAAAACACCCGAACCAACAGTATTGTACATGGTGCACAATGTCACATAACAGAAAACTACTCACAAGTATGACACCAAACCACCATTAAAGTTCCAAAAGCAAACCATTAGTGTGCTTGCACTAAGAACAAACTATAAAAGAATCTTAAATGCAAACTAATGAATATGTATAAGTTGTTTTTCTCTTGTCAGTTCAATCTGGCTAGGGCATTTTATTAAAAAATAAATTAAGAAAAAGGCGTTACAGAAAGTCTCTTTTTCTAAGAGACACTGTAATAAGCCATTCAAGTGTTAAAGTGCCAATGCAAGCGTAAGTAATGCTTAATGAGGTGGCACTCCAGTAGCAGCACAAGGTACTGCCACAGGTTACCTCAACTCTTCCCCATTTTCCAATGGGAGACAACTCACCGGCAGTAACACTTTTAAACAGTTTGCTACCAGATGTGTACTGGGAAAAAAACACATTAAAATCACTCTGTAATCTTTAAATACAAGTTTAATGTAAGCAGAGGGCTTCACAGCAGCGGACATTTTAGATTGCACAACTGTAATAAACTCTCTTTCATATTTTGAAAATTATATTAATATAGCAGGAAAAATAGCCACCTGTGTTTTAAAACATCTCCATTAATATGTCTTCAGTTTAGCAAACTAGTACATTTTCCTTTTTTTTTTTTTTTGAAAAAAAAAAAAAAAAAAGAAAGATAGTTATTACCAACAAACTGCAACACTCCAGTGCTTTCTTAGAAAAATATTCAGCACAGGAAGCTTTATGACAACCCTCTGCCCTGTCCTGCCAACACACTGCTATGCAGAAAGAAACCTGCTGATGCTCCATATCCATGATCCATTTGGATCTTTGAGCTAACACTGTAGTAGCGACACAAACAATGACACTGCTTTAAAAGCTTTAATTTATGAGAAGTGCCTTCAGCTCTTTTTTTCTAAAGGCATAGTAGAGGAAGACTTCATCAATAAAGTAACAAACTTGGAATTAAAATGTAGATGTTCTAGACTGAAAGTAAAGAAAGGACAAAAAAGCTTACAGCATTTTATTGAGAGTCTACAATCGCATCTGGAGCCTACTCAATAAAAACTGAAGTTCAAAAATTAGCTCGGTGATGATGCAAATTAAAAATCATTGCATAGGAACTCAAAGGCATGTTGTTAAACCCTAATTCTACTGTCACTTGTGTAACTCAATAGCTCACAGCAGAATCTGCACACTAAGGAGAGCAAGGGCGTCCCACCTCAATCCTAAAGCAGAATTTATATGACATAGCCCTTCCCCAATTCCTATAAAATTAAAATCAGTGGAGATTATTCATTCTTTACTCATGCCTCAGCAAATAAATAAAAAAATTCTGGTATTTCAAGGATGGAAAGTTCAAGCTTTATTGGTAAAATATGATAATAAATATATGTAACGGACACCTACTATGGTTAAATATTTCATAAAGCATCTATGGGGTACATAAATGCAAAGACCATATTAATGTTTAAGTGGTGTATAAATTAATAATTGTTGTTACTGAATTGTTGTTTAATAGTCTACTTGGAAATCTTAATCTGGCAGCACAGAGCAGCAAATATTGCCAGCATGTTGATGGCCTTTTTTGCGTTAAACTGGTTAAACTGAACAATGCATCAATTATTTTGTATCTAAAGTGCAACATGTCTGGGTTTGGTTATTAAAAAAAAAAAAAGCAATTATCTTGCAGGCCAAATACTTGGCCAGTGAGTTCTGCCACATGGCTCCCTACAACATTAATGGCAGTGATGTAGAGCTATATTCTACAGTGTTTTGAAACTACAGACATGCCTGCTACTGTACAGAGAGCTCCCTTACAAACTTCAGTACAAGGCACTATGCTTTCAAGGCTCTATGTTTTTCATGTCACTTGATAATATTCCTCTGCAAAGAAAACAGAAATTAAAATAAATTTTATAATGCCATAGACTAAGAGAATAACCCAAAGGACTATTTCCATTCCTGGGAAATGAGCAGACTTAACTGGGGAGCATTTTTATAGATCCTTTTCTTTTTTTTTTCCATTCCACTGATCACAGGCTGCCTGATTTATGAATTAGTTGTAAAACATTTCATAACTAGTGTTCCTTTGCTGAGATGATGGGAGTCTGTCAGACACACAAGGAGACACACATTATAAAGAAATCTACTTAGAAAAGCTAAAACCAAAACAAAATGCAAAACTGTGACTCGAAGCCACTTTTCACCCTTCAAACAGGTCACTGTCAATGAATTTGTCTGTTCCAAGACTTGTTTAGCTGAACGTGATCATAAAGCTACCTTACTCCCTTCTCAGCTCTGCTAAGAGCGTGACAGGAAAGCAGGACGTGCAGGTCATCCTAGTTCTCCCTTTATGTCCCTGCTATGGGACAACCGAATGAAGAGGAGAAGATGACGGACCGTTTTCCTCTACTCTTTCAACCCTCTCACCATTTTTTTTTTTGTCTCTGATATACAAAGGGAAAAAAAGGAAGAAACTACCCGTTCTACGCACATCACATTTGCCAAGTGCAAATTCGTCTGGGAGTATAAAAGTATAGCTTTAGCCTCCCAGAGGCACAGAGACTGATCCGTACAAATGCAATCACCATTTTTCATTTTCTGTAACAAAGGACCCAGCCCAAGCTGCCAGCAGACCCTTATTGTGTCGACAAGTCATTCCTCACATCATCACGTCGGTGGTATCAGCGTTAACACACCTCAGTGTTCCCCTCCAGAGCCAACCAGCAGAACCAGAAGGCATTATCTGGCTAAATTCCTATTTCCTTCAAACATCACTTTTAGATGAACACTGATAATACAATTACCAGATTCACACTGCTCTGAAAATACATAAAAACTGTAATTCAATGCAACTGGCACTAAAATTACTCCCTTTCCTCTATTCTAACTTTTGTTTTGTTAACTTACTGTTTTACCAATTTTATGTTGCTGGGAAACAGAGCAAATATTGAAGAAGAAATGCATACCTCCTCCTCTTTGTCTGCATATATACTCTTAGGTATTTTTTTGTTTCTAAGAAATACTTATCACATTTAAAAACATGAAGATTTACAAAGACTGTTTTCACACTGTGCTTGTTGGCTACAATAGATATTAGTGGAAAATGTTTTTTCTCTGAATGCATCCTCTTTCTGCCAAGTGTTATGTTTTTGAACATTAATTCAAGTTACTAATTTTCCATTCTGAATTTATTTGAACTGTTTACTGTTTGGTTTTTTTAAAACGCATTTTCAATATCTATTACTAAAGCTATATTGGAGTAGTCACGTACATTTCATGGAATTGCTCTACAAGTGAGGTCTTTGCATCTTTTCAGAGGATGAAGAACTCTCAAATTACCATTTCAATACAAAGAACACCCACAAGAACCCCAGCTCTGCAAAGCAATGAGAAGCAAAGATGACCGTATTTTAAACCAACTGCAAAAGTTGGGGAGGTAGAGAGAGGGAAGCTTTCAGGCTGCAGGGAGACCTCTCACACAGGAGAGTTGTTCATTACTCTTTGATCTGTATTATTATTTACAAGAGCTTTTCTTCGTCTGCTTTAACACAAACTCGGTAGGATATTTCTTACATCTCCTGAAACACAAGTAAACAAAATGCAAAATAAAGCAGAGTTCATGACAAATGTGAATACTAAGTAATCTTCAAAGCTAAGGTTTGTGACTGATAATGCTGTCATCTCAACAAATATTGCATTAATATTTTAGTGTGTACACAGCTCACCCATTTATTTGGATGGAATAATACTACTTAGATGTTTTTATAGGCACTTTCCAGCATATTTACCTAAAAAAACTTTCCTCATGTGCCCTTAACTTTGTCTATTTGGATTATCATTGCACTTGCTCCATACAATATCATACAGCCTGCAATCAGAGCCACTGGAGTTAAAACTCCAATGTAATTGCATTATTTGGTTTGCTTGGTACCAGTGGCAGGATCATCTAGAGTCCTCTGTTTTGCTTTCTGTGGAGAAAACTGATCTATGCTTTTGTGATCTTTAGCAAAAAATACATTTAAAAAGCATGGGGAAACATAAACCAGCCAAATATATATATATAATATATATAACCAGCCAAAAATACATATATTATATATATTAGTGAAATCTTTCATATTCTTCACTCTACACATTTCAAAATACAGTCTTGCCATATTTACTGGGCCAAGAGAGGCTGAGCTCTAATCATGTTAACCCAACTGAATTAAGAATAAGACACTGAAAATAAACTAATTTGACTAAAGACAAGCTCTTGTTTACCCTGGAAAAGTAGAAAATTTACAAATTTACAGCTTTAACAATTTTTTCTAAAGAACAAAATTTCCTTTATCATGAAAAAGCTCTATAAATGCAGAAAAATGTTTTAACAACACAAAAAAGGCAGGCCAACATTATTTCTTTTTTTTTTTTCTAGAAGCTTTAGGCCATTCCAAACCTTATTAACCTGACGGAACAAAGCAACAAGCCACAAAGGTTCTGTGGCAGCCACGAGGAATCTGCATACTTGTTTCTTAAGCACAAATCACAACCATGACTTCATACCTTTGGATGCAAAGGATGACAAACACTTCAGCCTCCTTCCACTCCACCTTAAGCCCACACAGATGGGGCAGAGCAGTCCCATTGCTCTAGGGACAACACTGAGTTCCCTGACACATACTTCATTGTGCAAGGAAAACTAATGCAAATTCCCATACTTCATTTGTTACAGTTCTGAGGTCCAACTTGGACCCACAAAGAAAACCTCAGATCTGCCAACAATTCCTGAGCTCAGATGTTACAAAAAGTACAGGCTACTGTCCTTATTAGCAGCAGTAAACAAATAAAAGGTTAGCTAGTTATAAAGTCTCACATTTATAACTTTTGAGCACACTTTCTATTGTATTTTGAAAACATTTTGCTCTGGTAACTGAATTCCCTATAAAACTTCCTACAAAAAACATTAATGAAAAGTAACCAAGGCCTTTAGCATGAACTAGATCAACACATGCAAAAGCACACAACCTGGTGTAACATCCCATAAAATGGGGAGA
This sequence comes from Pedionomus torquatus, assembly GCA_013398155.1. Lineage (NCBI taxonomy): Eukaryota > Metazoa > Chordata > Aves > Charadriiformes > Pedionomidae > Pedionomus > Pedionomus torquatus. The sequence continues at coordinate 21,163 of VZRU01005558.1, read as the reverse complement.
ACAGCAGCTCTATTTAGTTTAGAAAAGCGATTCATGGTAATAGCTGATAGTAAATCAGCAAAATATTTCTTTTCCAGATAGAACAAAATACAGGAATCTCCCTCTTTCTTGCTGAAACATCACCAATACATGGGGGCACTGAGAAATAACCCCATCTGCCTTTCTCCTGCACATATTTCTATGCAGGAGCCTTTTCCACCCTTTGTCTCTGCACTTCACTCTAACACTGCTCTTTCTGTGTCACTTCTTACCTGGTCTAAGACTTTGCTTTTTTTTTTTTTNTTTTTATTATATTACTTATATTTTCATTAAAGTAGTTTAGTTTGTTCTAAACTCTTGAATCTCTTTAACTCCTAAATCAGCTCTCTTTACCCAAAGGGGGGTAAAAAGGGAGGGGGGTGGGGGGCATCTGTCGCTCAGGGTTTGGTGGGTTTGGCTGAAACCGCGACATAACCCCATCTGCCTTTCTCCTGCACATATTTCTATGCAGGAGCCTTTTCCACCCTTTGTCTCTGCACTTCACTCTAACACTGCTCTTTCTGTGTCACTTCTTACCTGGTCTAAGACTTTGCTTTTTTTTTTTTTTTTTTGTAAGAGAAAACAGAAGTCTCACAGAAATCACCATAATAAATCATGAGAAAGCAAGCCAGGCCAGGTGGCAGAGGCTGGTCTCCTTGCCCATATCACCTCTCCAGCCGTGCCAGCCCCAGGCTCGGCCATGCAGCTTGTGCAGCACCGACATTTCAGTCGTTTTCCCTTACCAGCTGCCAGAGGGTGCGAGATGCTGCAGGGAGTGTACTTTTTCCCTTTATTATGCCGGAGCGACCAGAGCAGGCAGTGGGAAGCATGCTGCAGACCTGGCTGCACTGCCTGACGGCTTTTCAGCAAGGTAACACACCTATCACTTTTCTTAGATTTTTAAGCGGCAACGTAGATTGGGTAAGATTGGGCAAGAAAGGCAGAAAGTGGGCCATCCTCTCTCTGCCAGGAAGGTGTTCAGAGAAGCACTAACCACTGCCACTAACACTCAGAGTAGGGTTACAGATGTTATGTCATGTATTACTGTTAATCTTGCACGCGTGCTTTTTGCAATTATATACCAAAGCAAATTTCCCACAAGCTGACTATGAGGGCCTCTGGGGGCCCAGCTGGCCTCACCTGGGACCCTCAGCCCCTGCCCTTGGCTCCTGCAGCCGCCTTCAAGCTCTGAGCTGGGCACACAACACCAGCATTAGCTATGTTACAGGTCTACCTGACTCTTGCCTGGATCTCAGACCTATGTCTCTTTCTTTTCAAGTTGAAACAGTGTGTGCTGCCACTTTTTCTCCTCCTTAAAAGAGAGAACATTAAAAAGATGGTAAATATCTCACATGGAACCTACCCTTAACCTGTACATAGTTTCTTTTTGCATTTTGACTATTCATTTTGACCGTTCATTTGACCATTTCATTCCTCTTTCATTTTCACCATTTTCTCTCCATTCCAGTTGGGTTAGCTATCTCTATGGTCAGTTTCCTAATATGAAAGCAAGCTGAATACAACAAATCAAAAGATCTCATTTATAGCTAAGATCAACCCAAGGCTCCCCACTGCTTCACTGAAATATATGGCACTGTCTAGCATGGATTTCTTGGGTACAGTACAGGCCTGTAAGTTATTAGCTGCAGTACAGTTCTAGAAGTTAATACTCCCTGCTGACTACTTACACTCTACTAGTATCCATGACAGCTATTACATGCTGCTATTGCAGTAGTTACCATTTACCATGCCAAAAAGACAATTCTCAAAAAATACATCTGATTGTACCCAGAAGGTTTAGCAACAAGAGAGTCAAAAGGTTACAGGCAAAAGGAAATGTGAGAAACCCCTTCAGTTTGACTGCTGTCTTTTCCACAGACCAAAATAATTCTCTGTAGCTCACCTCCATGTCAGCTGTCACATTTCAGCCTTTATTCCATTTTTATATGCTTGCAACTTTCAAAGTTACAACAGTACAGAATGATTTTTTTTTTTTGCATGCTCCTGTGATTGTCTTCGTTTAATCAATTTTTGGGAACCCCTGAGCAGCAGCAAATTGTTCAAAAGACTCCCCAAGTCGTGGCAGAATTATTCCACCCAGTGGTAGTATCCAATTAATCAGAATAAATCAAAGCACTCAACAGCCAGCAGGGATTTTCTAATTAAGGCTCTTCCAATATCATGAATCATTTTGCAAATCAAAATTTATTTTAAAAATAACTTAGCTGAAGCAAAATAAAAAGGAGGTGGGGTGGGGGGTTGTGTGTGCTTTGCTTTTTTTTTTTTAAACTAAAAGTATATGAAAATTTGATTTTTAGAGCTTCCAAAGGTAGAACTTGGACACCATGCTGGTCTAGACTGAGAGACCAGAAATAAGAGTATTGAGATAAGATCATCAGGTTCCTCAAGAACCTTTGGAAGTCACTTACAGTCCAGTTTTGCAAGGGCAGATAATGATTCTGCTGAGTGACACCCTAAGCCTGATATTCAGGAGACAGTGAACATCCATCTCTGTACGGTTTCTCAGGACAGACAATCTCTGATAATTTCAGCTGTATGGACATAAATGCACAACCTCCTTCTGCTATTATCCTCACATACTCTAGCTTCATTTACTGTTCTCTATGTTCTTTGGATTTTAGAAATCTAAATTAGAAGCTGTTCAGACAACTTCAGGCAAAATGAATAGTGACTTATACAAACATGTTGAAAGGTTCCAAACACTGGGGAAGCACAATTCCAAATATCGATCCATAATGCACAATACAAGCTCATTTTGAGTTTAAAGCTTAACTAAAATTATTAAATCAGGAAAGAAAAAACAGGACAGTACACGATGTATCTAAGGAAACCACTCCAGGAATTAGAAGCATTTTAGACACAAAGTAAATTGTTAAAGCAAAAAGCAGTTATGTGAGAAACATCAGCTCACTAACAGAACGTGAAAAGAGGACAAAGTCTTCGAAGCAAAGATAGTAAAAGACAGTAAAAGTTTATTAAAAACATACAAGTCAGCTGAGCTAGGTGCCACCCCCAATGAGGAGACACCCCCTGCTCTTTGTTCTTGAGTTGTTATACCTTTCCCCAACCACCTAATTTCCTTGTCCCTTTTTCCTGTTGGCCAGGTAGGTACTCAGGGACCTAGAATCTCCCATCTGCCTACTGAGCTCATGTCATGATAACAACGTTCTCATTGTTTTTCTTCTTGTGACCTCCTTTGCAAAATTTTTGTTTACAAACTGCTTACACAGACAATTCATACAAGTTCCCTTTTACAAAGCATGGCTCTGTGTTACTCTGTTTCTATAAACTCTTCTGAGTTTATAGAAACTTAGTTTCCATATGCATAGGCAAATTGATTATGAATGAAGGAAAATTCTTCTCCATCTCTTACAGTTACATAGCCTTGACTAATCTGAGCCTGGCCACTGTCTAGAATAAAAGACCAGGAACAGGATCAGAAACTTTGTCTGAATACTTTCCATTTATTGCCCAAAGGATTTTGACACTGGTTTAAACGCACAAAAATTTATTCACAGGGTCCACAGTTGATGGCATGCATGGACTTCAATTAATTCAGCAGTTAAAAAAAAATAAAATCAAAGAAGAGAAGGTGAGAGAGAAGGAAAATAAGAAAACCTCTGCCCCATGATGACGGGGAAAGGATGCAATGGGGTCTCAAGACAAATGCCCTTCCTTTGTGGTCCTTGCCAGTGCAGCAGGTGGTGATGCTGAAGTTGATGAGCCTGCTGATGACTTTCACTATGCCTTTCCCTAGTAAGAACAGTATTTTTCATCAGGACCCACTCAAATGCCACGTTTCCTGCACACACTTAGGACACTCAGCACTGCCTGGAGCACACCTCATCTGGCGTAAGAGCTGCACATTGCTCATTGCTAAGCTTTGTGTACATACATGATTGGGAGATGTTCATCAGATATTTAAATAGCTATAACCTACTTTGATACTCATATTGATAGCATCATATTGATACTTCTTCTTACCCCGGTGTTAAACTACTAAACTAAAGGGGAGATTTTTTCCACTACTGCCAACCACTTATGGGTGTGAAATCCTAGTTTCACAAGTTTAATGACAAAAAGTTTCAAAGCTCAAGATAAATTATTATGCTAACAGATTAAAATAAGTGGTTAAAGCACCTGTCACCTACTAAGGCCAGGCACCAAAACCCCTCAGAAATACTCTGCCAATGTGCTTATCCCCAGAGTGTGGTAGTTCAATTCAAGTGTCACCTCAGCACACTACAGCTCCATTACCAGGAGCAAAAGACCATTTGAACATTAATTCATTTCAATCCGAGTAAAGTTGCAGATTGAATAACCGTGATCATTTAGAAAAGGTTTATGTAAATGAATGCAGTTTGTGTGTTAATACAGCTTACAAATGATAATGTATAAATTAGCTAGTATAATAGCCTGAATAAGAAGAGACAACAGATAAAAGCTTTGCTCTTAGATATGAGGGAGAACATGTTAGGTAAATAATCTCATCTATTAGTTAGCAAAGCAAAACTGTGTACAAAGATGGATACTGCCTTTTTTTTTTTTTTTTTTCCTAAACAGGAAGGCTGCCTTTTGGGACAATTTGCTCTCTCCCAGAAAACCCATCTTTAGAAGATGACTAGATAAACAGATTTCACTTGTTTCTAAAGAACATACTTTTGCTGTGCATGCTTGGAAAAGTCAGTGGTAAAGCCAAACACATCAAATCTTTGTTTTCTTTTAGACACAGACATTTGGGACATTCTACACCTTAAAAGCAAATAATTAAAGAAAAAATACTTTATTTGAAGAGCTGCTGCTACCTTATATTGATCATCCTGTACTTTGTGTTAGCAACTGAGAATATACGGAAATGCAATAGTGGTTTTGCCACCTGAGGCTCCAATACAGACTGCATAGAGGCATTTACTTGCAGTATAACGCGTGTAGAATCAGTCACATTCACACTATTCTTACTGCCTGGGTTTACGCGTTCTTTCTACCCTGCAGCAACATAAGACAGCCATCTCACCCCAAACTGCCACACAAGTCTTTGAGATAATCAACTTTTGCACTAGAGCTGGATATACAGCACAGAAAACCTACAGAGTCAGTTTTCAACATTTTATTGGAGATATGACAATACAATATATGAAGACAGCCTAGACCAAAGCAGACTGAAAGCCTGCCTCTCTCCCAGCCCACAGGGAAGCCTTTCAGGCAGTCTGCAAGCAGCCAGACTCACTGATTCACCCAGGGACACATCTGTACCAGGTCTCCCTCCACCCCTCCAAACAAAAAAAATCAAAGAAATTCCCTTTCAGATATCAGATTCTCAGGATTGTGAAGATAACTGCTCTCTGAAAACAGTATAATGTATGGGCAGAGACTGTTAATACCACTTCATCAATGATGCTAAGATACCTGTAACTGTAACATTATTAAGAGACTGTTATGCAAATAGCTACCATAATTTTTAACTTTCTACGTGATACTGAATGAAGACAAGACCACTTAGTAGCAGCTTATATAGATACCAGATGCTCTAGGGCTCTATTTGCCTTTCCCAGACACTTCCACATATAATTCTTTCTTTTAGACTCTATCACACAGGAACATCTTTGACCATGTAACCTGCTTTTTCGGTCATAAAGCAACAAGCTCTGACTGTTGGATTGGTGACATCAACTACAAGGTATTCTGAGACAGCTACTTATACAGATCTGTCCACATCACGCTCTAAGAAATTACTGGGAAAAAAGAATTCAAAGAGTAACTCCATGTTTTTCAGCTCCTTTGGAAACCTGAAGTGCAATTTTACTTTCTTAAATGCTTAAAATAATCAAAATAAGTCTCCAGAGTCTGATACCACATCATACAGTATCAGCCCCTGCCAATTACATGGGTGTTTTAGTATCTCCTTTAACCAGATTCTTTTCTTCTGCTGACTGCTTTAAAAACTGAATAAAACAAAAGGATGTCTTTACTGTTCTATTACAGAGGCGTGCTGCTGCCAGAAAATTTTTAGTGTGGTGGCAATTTATTTCTTTTTTCAAATTAAATTGCAGACATAGAATACTCAACTTAGCCAAATCTAGCATGGGCACTAGAGAGTTGTACTGGATGAAAATAAGGATAATAGATACATTTTTTCAAAAGTGAAATAAAAGAACATTGTGTTATACACTATTGCATTCTGGAGCTTTTTTTAAAGTATTATAGTGATTCTGCTGACCAGTTCGTGATGTTCCTTGCTGTGTTCCCTTTTTCTATTAATGCATCAATGTTTGATCGAGGTGGGCAAAATAAGAACTGTCTTCTAAAAATACGTGCTCCAAAAAATATGGACACGTTAAAGAGCAGCGTATGTGGCAACATCTCACTATAATTTCCTGATTATTAGTAGTTTTATACACAGTTTTACTGTATCTAGTTTCCCAGACTTAAACTACACAAAATGAAAAGATGATGCATCTGCAAAAACCAGATGGATAATACATCCAGCCGTCACAGGGTATTTGTGCACTCCAAACAGAGCAGGATGAACTATGGTGGGAGTTCTGTAACAAACTCAGGGCAATCTAGCGGGGCAGGTGGCACAGCTGTCTTGCCCAGGAAAGACAGGAAGGCAAGCAAGATTGACGAGTTTGGGGCTAGCCTGCTCCCTTTGGTGGCCATGTGCTTTGGGCAAGAGGGAGTTTGCTGAGGCTGCTTTGAGTGTTTGCCAAGTGACTACTCTGGAGGATGTGAAAGGGTGGGATGTGAAGGGGTCTGCAGGTGATCCCTTGATCCTAACAAGGGGGCTGAGCCTACTCAGGGTAGAGGTGACAACAGTGTAAAAGGCAGAAGCTAAATAACCAGAGGAGTATAGTGAGCTGGGACAACCAAGAAGGAAAGTGCACTGGGAGCCCACAGTGGCAAAGATACAGATGAGCTTGCTTCTCCACACATGCTCACTCACATGAGCACACACTCAGTTTATGGCACAAGGCTACAACTCACTTCACTGCTAAGCACCTTTGAAAGGGTACAATACAGCAGGAGGACAACAATTTTTATCACTGTAGCAAAAGACAAGCTAAACTAATAAAACTTCTAAAAAAGTAACATATTAAGATCAACCTGCCAGTTGATGTCCAGAAACAGACAGTGCTGCTGGCCAGAATGTAGCACATGCAACATTCAAGTGCAGGGGTTTTGTTTGTATGTTTGCACATGCGTACAGTGCAAGGAGTTCCTGGCCCTCATCCCCTTCGGGCTGAGGACATGGCTAAACTGGAACAGCTAAGAGAAACAAAAAGGTCCCAGATGACGCCTACAGGGGCACCACTGCATAGTCTCACCTCATAGAATCATAGAATGGTTTAGGTTGGAAGCGACCTTAAAGATCATCAAGTTCCTGTCCTGTCCTGTAATTAATTCTAAAAAGAATTACATCATCCTGTCCTGCCATGGGCAGGGACAACTCCCACTAGAACAGGTAAAGACCTCCATTACAGCAGTTCTTGTGCTGTGGACACGAGGCTCAAGGAAGGGCAGTATCCATCTGGGCAAGTGTCCTCTTGTATACTGGATGTCCTGCAGAGAAAGGGCTCCAAGGACAAGAAGCAGCAGTGGCAGGAGGTTGCTTTAACAGGCAGAGACCTGGCCGACTTTGAGATGTCGGAGCAGAAGGACTGCACGGTAACTTGCCTGTCAAGTGTAAAGGGAACAGACCTCTTGGGATGTCCCAATAGCTCTCAAGGAAGAACAGGGCCAATGTCAGTCTGTATCAGTACCAGAGACATAAGGAAGTGTTGGAACTTTTTCCAATTAATTCAGGCAATAGGAGTATAAAATGTAGGGCTGACTTTGTTCTGTAGTACCACAGAAATGATCCAATCATGCTGTAAGAAATACAAGCACACAATAAAAGTAAGGCCTGCTGGAGTCTGAACACAAGCCAGGTGATATAAGAGTTTATATGAGAAGCAAAATCACTTCATATTTTATGTCTCTTGGAGGAAATTGTTGATTTCTCACATGGAATTGCTTTGACAGACAAGACAGTAAGTCAAAGGTGGTAGAAAAAAGCAGACTAAAACCAGAGCCTCTGCCCCCCTCAGAAGTACTGGCTTCTTCTCCTCCCCGCCTCCCCCCCTTTCCCCCCCAAGAGAATTGCAAACAAAAGAAAGGACCACATTTGTCAGGAAGTCAGCCAGACTATTCATGATGGAGAAAATTAGAGGGTTGACTATCATAGCTAATAAAGCATTTTACAAAGCAACAGTCCACAGTGAATCTCCCAGCAATCCTCAACAACAGCAAAAGACCATGAGCTAAGACAATTTGGAGCCCTCCCCACCATCACCATTTCAGCTTCACTACTGCTTTTATTACCTCCGTAATTGCTATTTGCATTGTCTGGCAGCTCTAATGCCTTACCAGGAAAGGTTACACAGTTTCTTATCCAGCCAGCCTCCCAATCCAGGATATTCTCCTGATTGCAATGTTTCTATGGAAGCTGGCTGACTACAAGGCACCAGTTCTTGTCCTTGCTTCCAGCTGCTAAATTTCATTTAAAGATGCTAAAAATAAAAAGGCTTACATGTAACAGTACTGTTCAGAAAGCAAGAGGCTATAATTCCTACAAGGATAGCATTTAATCAGCAGTGAAATGAAGAGAGGTACAATACAATAATTGCTTCACCATTATTTCCACCNCTTTGTTCTGTAGTACCACAGAAATGATCCAATCATGCTGTAAGAAATACAAGCACACAATAAAAGTAAGGCCTGCTGGAGTCTGAACACAAGCCAGGTGATATAAGAGTTTATATGAGAAGCAAAATCACTTCATATTTTATGTCTCTTGGAGGAAATTGTTGATTTCTCACATGGAATTGCTTTGACAGACAAGACAGTAAGTCAAAGGTGGTAGAAAAAAGCAGACTAAAACCAGAGCCTCTGCCCCCCTCAGANGGGTTGACTATCATAGCTAATAAAGCATTTTACAAAGCAACAGCCCACAGTGAATCTCCCAGCAATCCTCAACAACAGCAAAAGACCATGAGCTAAGACAATTTGGAGCCCTCCCCACCATCACCATTTCAGCTTCACTACTGCTTTTATTACCTCCGTAATTGCTATTTGCATTGTCTGGCAGCTCTAATGCCTTACCAGGAAAGGTTACACAGTTTCTTATCCAGCCAGCCTCCCAATCCAGGATATTCTCCTGATTGCAATGTTTCTATGGAAGCTGGCTGACTACAAGGCACCAGTTCTTGTCCTTGCTTCCAGCTGCTAAATTTCATTTAAAGATGCTAAAAATAAAAAGGCTTACATGTAACAGTACTGTTCAGAAAGCAAGAGGCTATAATTCCTACAAGGATAGCATTTAATCAGCAGTGAAATGAAGAGAGGTACAATACAATAATTGCTTCACCATTATTTCCACCATTCACAAACCTTCTAGTAGCACTTAGCCCACTGTCAGAACATTTTGAGAACTTGTTCCTTGTTAGATATTGAGACAGCAAATATAGGAAACATAACACAGAGAAGTCCCAAGTCTTTGGACTTCCAGTTCAGGTGCTGCACCAGTGACCAACTTATACTGGATACCCAAGAGTCATTTACAAATTTGGTAATGGGTCAGGGGTAAGAGGGAGACTCAAAAGAAATACGGCAGGAAAACAAAATATTATCTTGATTATTTGGGAATTTTTCCTTAAACATATACAGGCTATGTATAAATCCACTTTTGGTTTTCTCTGCAAAACACTTCACATTGATATTCCCACTAGTACACGTATCACCTATTGTAGGAACTCAGAGCCTCATTATACCCAAAATATCAAAAAGAATTACAGTTTGTAGCAGGTATTAGGAAATGTGATTACAGACTTGTCTCCATGAAGATGAAGGAGCAGAAAGGCACAACAGTAGACAGGGGAACCCAAATAACCTACTCAGCGAAAGGAGCCCATGCCCCTATCCCTCCCAGGACTGTTGCCAGGGAGCCTCAGCCCCATGAGCCAGAGGTGAGTGTGGTGGTGTGGGGGTTTTACCCCCTCTTCAGGGTGCCAACAACTGGAGAGATCAGACAGTGTATGTTTTGGTGGGTGTATATGTCAGCATGTAATCACTACTGAACATCAAGCCAGACTAATGAGCAAGTAAGATAAGCTGCTTAGGAGGCAGGTATTGGTGTGGCCACAAGTCTGGGGTAGATACCAGGGGAGATAAGAGGGATCTGAAAGTTGGTTAGTGGAAGACAAGAAGGTCTAAGCCAGCTACTGGAGAGATCTTGGGATTTGGAGGTCAGCTACTGGTAAGGTCATAGTTCTAGGCCAGCAGCTAGAGAGACCCATCTACAACTGTGCATCTTGTGCGTGAGGCAACAGGGAATCCTGTGCCAGCTCCTGGGTAGACCAGCTACTACAGAGAGATCCATACTGATATGCATATATAGAAATGCATAAAATACTTATTTTACACTAATGGACTTGCATCCTGAGCAGACAGAAAGAGGAAAAGGCTGTTGGTGCTCTTTGTGTTTGCATCAATGATACACTGTCTTTCTTTGTCAGTCTGTGTGGCTGCTTGTGCATGCATGTACACATCTATTATGTGCATGCATGCCTCTTGGGAATCTGTACTCAGCCTTGCTATGGCTAAACTTGAGGACACAGAGCTGCAGAAGGCTTACCTCCATCAGTCTATAGGGTTCAGCAGCACCTAAACACTTACCAACACCTTTTCTGAGTAGGAGAAAATTATACAATTTCCTAGATCTTAAAAAACGTTCCAAATAAGTGGCACACTTACTTTTTCCAACTCCACACAAATAAGAAATTATCCAATATGAACAGAAGAGAATAAAGAACTCATTTAAGTGCTCAGGGCACCTCCTCGATAGCAAGCCAATGAACGAGATCAGCAACAGAACTAATACTGTTCCTAAGTGCTTGGATTCATTCATACCTGAAACACTTACTGCCCATAATATCCAATGCAAAATCTTGATGCATCTAAACTTTCACTGAAGTTCAAAATAGTGATATATACACCAGCTGGCATTCGGGCAAATGTAACTCTCAATGAAAAGCAAAACATGACATCCGATCACTTAGTTAAACAGCTGTGGTTCACAGCTGTCATTAAAGTGTTCTCATGGGGACTACAGACAGTAAAACGACTAGTATCAATCAGTTTCACCCTAAACAGAGATCAGTTTAGCATCCTCAACACACACAATGTTTAAAGACCTCAGCTAATCCCTCAGTATGTGTCCAAGGAACACTGTAGCATAATGAACCAGGCACTTGCATTACAGGTATAAAACATTGCATCTCACATATTTCCAGCCTGGGTAAATCATTCTTTTTGCCATGCCTCTCTCTTAAAATGTGGCGGTGCTATCCAAACTGCCCCTCAGTCACAGCTAGACAAAGCATCTCTGCTGAAGCAGGGGAAGAAGAGAAGTCTCCATAGCAACGGGGATCGAAGGGGCTCTCACAGCCCCTCTTCTTCACCCACTCCCCAAACTCAATTTTTATTCCAAAGAGAATTTCTTAGCAGTTCACCTGAAGACACAGCAAAAAGAAAAGCATAATACCTATTCCAGACAGACTATACCAAGGGTGCAGCCTGAACTGGGCTTATTGCTGCAGGGTCCATTATTCCTCAGGCTTGGAACCACCCATAGGAAAATGTAGAGGAAAATTACTACTGTAATGTTATTATACTGCAATATGTTATTACCATGCAATTATTATTACATGAACATATTACCACTCATATCATTACATTTGCTTGAGGCTTCTCATTAGACTTCATTTTCAGTCACTTTTACTTTACCAAACTTTAACTATTCGAACTGAACAGCAACAAAGTTCCTCTGTGCAAAATGCCTGGTTTAGAAGATTTCATCTAAAACAATTCTAGTTTTTCTAAAAATGACACCAGTAGAAACAAAACATCATCCTTCCCATCCTCAAAGCATTGGTACACTTTTTTTTATTTTTTGCCTCTCAGATGGTTCGACCCATTTTGGGGACGGGGATACAAATCTTTGCTGGAGCTATTGCAGATGTGCCTCTCTTTCTTTAAAACTTCACTCAGTCTATCTTTTAATCATGTACCTGCAGTACGTTTTACTGCAAGATTCCTTCTATGCTTATGGCTATTTCTGGTAGCTATTTCAAAATACAAACATTTATTCCTTATGCTAGTATGCACTCACCTTTACAAACACGCTCCCTAGACTGTCAGTTAAGTCAGATTGTACCCTAGAAGGAATCTGTCCCTTTATAAATTAGGTGCTGTAACAATTCCATTTTACCTCTGCTGTGCAAGATGTCAAAACAGAGAGATGAAAATCAGTTAACAGAATCATAGATTTGTCTAATGGTTAGAAAATACCCTTAAAATCATCTAGTCCAACCATCAACCTAACCCTGATAAAAAGTCATCACTAAACCATGTCACTAAGCACTATGTCTACCCATCTCTTAAACGCCTTCAGGGATGGTCCCTCAAGCACTTCTCTGGGCAGCCCATTCCAATGCTTAATAACCCTTTCAGCGTAAATTTTTTTCCTAATATCCAATCTGAACCTCCCCTGGTGCAACTTGAGATCATTTCTTCTACCTCCTTTTGGGTAGCTGTAGAGAGCGAGGTCTCCTCTGAGGGTGTGAACAACCCCAGTACCCTCAGATGTTTCTGATAAGACTTATATTCCAGACCCCAGTTTCAAGGGCAGGGAGAAGATGGAACCAAACTGCTCATGGGAAATCCTCAGGAAAAGGGAAAAGCCTAAAGCCTTGCCTCTGTTTGTCATGCAGGACACAGGGAAGGAAGCAGGGGTCCACTTTTCACTTGGAAATCTGGTATCTCTTTCAAAGCATGCTAGCTTCTTTCAAAGGACACCTCCCTTGGATATCATCACAGTGTGGTTAGAAATCAGGAGGTAAATGACCCAACCCACAGGTTCCCAAAAAGTGCTGCAGCCTCTAGACTAGAGTGCAAACTATATCAGAATATCCTCAGCCTTTCCAGTAAAATTTCCTTCTGTACAAGATGGGTTTAGGAAGACAAAAGAGCAAGTACCAGAGAGCCTCATTCTCCAAACCCTAATTAATATACTAATTTACATGGTTTGGAAAATTTCCTGGATTTGGGATAGTTTCCATGTATTCTTTACCAATTGCAAGGTGCATATTAAGGCTGAAGAATAGAAACTGGCACTGAGGACATCTCTTTCTCATAATTTTCATCAATTGTCATGTGCATGTTTGGGTCCTACACATCTGAAAAGAACAATTCTTTTAAAAAGAAGAACTAAATGCAGTTTTATCTACATGCCCAACATGAAAATTTTGAACAGACTCAAGTTACCTCAGAGCACATGCAGATCCTCAGACCTGGGAGATACGAAAAGAATAAAAACTATAAACCATGATAATCTCACCAAAACATAACATACCATAAATATTCAGCTACAGTCATGCTACAATCAGTAAAAGCACAAATCATACAAGCTCTGCCATTTAACTGTAGTTATAACAGTAAGTAAATTCGTATGTAAATATGTGAACTATGAAGAAATCCATTAAGATTGGATTGTTAAGAGTGACAGAGCCCAGATCTCCCTTATCTTCCTTTCCCTTCTGAGAATAATATAAGGTACTATTGTCCATTGCATTTCATCCATCAATTTTATCTCACTTTCAAGTTAAGCTCACTGTGATGCTGGTTACAAGTGCTCTTTGAAGATCCTCTTCTTCTTTTCCAAGATCCTCCCCACTGCTTGCACTCAACTGAAAGCAGCTGCAGCCACCTCCAGCAACCTCTTCCTGACAAAGCTCTGAATTAATACTCCCTCTTGCTTCTGTCAAAGGTTTTGTGGCTGTGCTAAAGTAATGATTAGTCTCTGCTGATTGATCAACTCTAATGGCAAGGGAAAAGTAACTGTTCTAGAGCAATATAACTGTATTCACTGCAAATCTGAACTCAGGAATCTTCTTTGATAAAAAGAAAGGTACTAAAAATGTACTCACTTTGAAAAGGAGCCCTATGCCATCACAAGCCTTAAAAAAAAAAAAAGGCTTTTTTGATTTGCCATTCATGTTACACTGTCATCTATTTAAAAGTCATTGTCCACACATGTCCATTTTCAAACTCGTGACAGACACAAGAGTAAAAGCAGTAACTCCATATTCTTCCGAATCAAATAGCTAGTATTTTTTCACAGTTACCATGTTCAAATACTCTATTTCCATAAACTGTTAATTCATATTTGAATAGCAGCCAAGAATATGCTAGAGCTTTTTGCTATTCTCTTTTCACACTGGAGGAGCAGGTGGCAGGAAGAAATTATCTGAATTAAAAAATACTATAAATTTCAGCTTACAAATTTAAATTCTTAAATCCAATGAAAAACAACCTATAAATTTTGCTCTAAACATTTGACCTCAGATTGAAAGATCTGAAGCCTCTATTTCTTCTGACCACATGCATGCAATGAATAATACCAACAGCACTGGTGATCCCCCTTTGCAGGCCAGCTGCTCTGCTGTGCATTACTCAAACATTGTAGTGCTAATTATAGTCCTGCCATGCTGTAGTTAATTCTCACAGCCAATATTAAAAGCACCAGCAGCCTGAGATATGCCCCCCCCCCCAAAAAAAATGGAAGAGAGATCACTATACATGAGTGCCATGTCACTATATGGTTTTCATGATGCAAGGACAAACAAGAGAAAATCTAGAATGCACCCAGTTTACACAGGTCTCGGAAGGGGAAGAATGGAAAACAAAAACAAAACCCACTTTCCTAGGGTAATATTACAGAATTGCTGCGCAGGATGCTTCTCTAACGGCAGAAATTTCTTTACCTTTGGGTCCCCTTACATGTAAAGCCAATGCACAGCCAGATGTAGCTTTCAATCTATTAGTCACTATGGGAGAAGCCAGCAGAGTCTCACTTTCCTGGCCCACTATCTCAGTCAAATCATACTCTTCTCTACACCACACTGGGCAATAAGACCTGGTCTACCCTTGAAAGGCTTCAAAACTTCCTGGTTCTCAAGTGTGAGAATAAGCCTCATGTCACTTGGCAAAGGTACAGACAAGCTAGCACAATGAGAGTCATGGGTAGAACCCACTGCGCTGCTCTGGGACTCGCCAGATCACAAACCATTGTGATCACAAACTGCACAAAAGCTGACACATAACTATTCTCCAGCAAGAGGAACCAGCTTCCCATAGACATAAGAACACTACAAACTTTCCTTCTCTACCACTAAATGGTAATCAGTCTTTTTCTAAATAAGTCACTAACATTCAGCACTACTCATCAAATCCCTGGTTTTGATTTAAAGAATAAAAAAATCCCAAGGAGAACTTTACTCCTGCCCAAAAAGAAGCAACTTTAGAAACTACATAAAAAACTGTGCTCTTGTTATGAATTTGTATCACTGATGTCACTCTGCTACTGTGACAACAGGTGACAGAACAGCATCATGAAGTGGACAGACTCAGAAGAAAGCCTCTGAAACAAGAACCCAGAGACGAACAGGGTAACATGCCAATAAGAACCATGAGCATGGAGAACACTGTTTCCATCTTCAAAACTTTAGTAATTTGACAAGGCAATAGTTACAAACCTAGATTTTATTTTACCCTTCCGTTTATCAACCTCACAGGAGCAACATCATCCCTTCAAGAGCAGCCATTTGAATTTGCCAGCTAAGGACCCCAGGCAGCATTGCCCTGCGTGCAAGCCACCATTCACATGCCCAATTCTGACTGTGTCATCTTAGCTACATCCACTGGGTGGCAGGTGGAGGCAACTGGACTGAAACACAGGTTAGACAAAACAAAACCGTTCCTACAGTTCTTCAAGGCAGTAAAATTATCTAACCTGAGTCAGGCAGAATACACAGAGCAGATAGATCTGTGTGGGATTAATGGAACTGAAGCAATCAACCTCAAAGCAAAACTCTACAATTCTTGTTCTTCCATTGAAGACTCCTACATTGTTTCAAAACAAGTTAGGATATGCAAAGCTTGAATCTTTTGACACCTTTTACCACACAGGATTAAGTCAGCTGATAGGAATCAATACGGACAACTGATGCGTTGCTCCTTATGTCACACTGCTCCTGTCTGCGTCATTCCAGTGGCCAGTACAATCAGCTACTTCTTCCCATTGGTGCCTTTCACATTCCCTCATATTTAACGTAATGAAAGTTGCTGCATTAAACACAGAAATTCAACATGTTAGCTTTCCTTTCGCTAAGCCAACAAGGGGCAACAGAGGGGTCCAAAAAACAGTCAGTCGTATGAGAGAGCTGACAGAAGCAACATAATTATTTATTATTATTATTTATAACTTCTATTCTTCTACAGTAGCTTTTTTCAGAAGCAACAGATTTAATCATACTGTACCTGCACAGCTACGGCCTAAGCAGACTACTGAGTGCAATTCACCTAACCCCACACCAGAAACACATCTTTAAACATGCATTTGTCATCCCAGAGTTCCCAAGGAACCCACTCTCTTGCCTTCAGGGAGTACCAAATACACGTGTGGATCAGAAAAGGACAGAGGTAAGGAGAGGCACAGGGCTTTTCCTAGTTGTGCTGCTGCTGCTCAGCATGCTTGTGATTTTTTCCTGTAACATGGCCCACATTTCCTGATCCAAGCATAGTTCAAACACTGGAACAAGAATCACCAGTGGCAAGCATTTTCCCTTTTTTTTTTCTAGCCCTGGCCTAAGCTGACAGCTTACAGGCTAGGAAATGCCAGTATCCTGAGAACTGCCATTACTGGCTGTGGAGTGGCCTGCACAAGAACACAACGTTAACAAGGCCTTCTAATTCCACATATACTTGGTACCTCACCTCATGCATTTGGTACATAAATTCATCAACGTGTGCAAAGCATTTGAAGCTCACCACAGGAACTCCCCAGTTCACGAGCTCAGCTAAACATTGCAGACAGAAGTACCTTGTGTGTCCTAAATATACTGCAAATCTTTCCTTCCTAGAGGCAAGCCACACTACTGATAACTAAATTGACCAAATTCCTCCCTCCAGTGCTTCCTGTCTTGTGTGGAAATGTCATGGTAGGCTACAGCCAAGGGAACACATAACGGGGAGGACCAGTTGGGTGCAAAGTACAGAGATGCAGGTCTACCCCATCTTATTCCTCAGTCCTTGAATATTAAAATCATAGATAGTCAGCTAAGTTAGAACTTCCACCCAAGCAGTGGAAGAACAACAGTAGGAAGCTTGTGCTAACAGACTCAAAGTCACATGAACAGCTATTTAAAACTGCAGCATTTAAGCACATTATGGCTTCATTTACTCAGTAACTTATGAGCAAATTATATGAAGAACTTTCATCTGTAGCTGCCCTAAATTATAAGTGATTTATAGACTAATAATTATGTTTTATCCATTCTAAAGATAGAATAATCTGATTCTCTACAAAATCAGAAATTTCTAACAATAAAAACTTTCTACACATTAGTGAAAAAAAGAAAAATAGGAAAAAATCTGCCAATTAACAAGCCTCTTCTTAATACTTCTGGTTTGTTCTACCAGTTAGATCCTCTGACATACATGTTAAGGTCACATCTAGGTGCAAGCTTTGGCAAGCTTGTGACAGCTACAAAATCTCTTTCAAAGAAAAACAAAAATCTTAGTCCCTAGTACCATTGTTACTGCTACCTAAAGTAAATAAATAAATTGAGGATGTGGTTTCAAAGTATTGTAAAGTAACCATATAGAAGAACAGTTTGACTCTTGCCCTCAGGATGTATCACTCACCATAGCACTGTCCTTTCACAACACAGTGAAAAGTAACACAAGAATTTCTGCTACTCTTACAAGTCTCCCCACAGATCTCAAATATGGGTCTTCAACAGCAGAGGAAAAACAGCGCACATCTCTCTCACAACTATCACATTCTTCTGCACAGCTGGAACCCAAATTAAATTCACAATCCTGATTGTGATCCATCCCTCTTGTGAGACCTGGACCACCCCCCCACACACACTGTAGACCTCTGCTTATGTCAGTATTCACCATCAAGACTGAGGTATATACATTTGCTTCCTTTCAAGCTGGAAGGAGAAAACATTTCTTCCTCTTAAAAGGGTAGTGATATTGTACCCAAGAGCAAAGTGGCTTGGGCACGCACAGACATTGTGAAACGTACAAGCTGCATATCCACCCAAATCAGAAAGGATTCAAACCCACACATCCTACCTCCAAGGAGAGTGCCCTCATTTCATGCTTTAGGGGGAAGGATAATCCTAATTCCTCCGGAAGGGTTTCCCCTCTGCAAAGAGGAACTTGAGACTCACTGGACCAAAGAACTGCTGTTCTGCAGCTCAACTGATCTTTTCAACAGAAAAGATCTGCCACTCATGCTTTAAGGACCATGGCAGAGAACAAAAAAAGAAAACTTAATTAACAGTGTTTGTGCAAATGTAAGCATAAGGTAAATATCAAATTGTTCTTCTCTGCTCATGCAGACATAGTTTCCATTGTTCACTGTAAATTCTCGAGGCTGGCTGCTAACATTTGTCATTGGACTACTGCATTTTCATATTTTAAAAACTAGATTTCTTCTCCTCTTTTGCTCTTTGAAAGATCTGGAGAAGCTAATCTGGTGGCTTCATGAGCCTTGCAGGCATCCAATTTGCAGATAAACCCCTTGTAACAGGTCCAACTGTTTTCGCAGAATCCACCTCTCAAAAGCAAATTGCAGGAGTGAGTCTTGCAAAATGTACACCTATGGTATTTTTTGATTAGTTGTTTTTTCAAAACTCCTAGCTGCTGAAGGCATGATCACGAGAGTGTCTGTTTTCTTCGTCAAATAAAACTGGAGGATCTATGCTCATGAAAGCAAGTCTGGACATAGGACCCAAATGTATGCTCTTAACACACAAAACACAAAAGAGAAAGAACTGAAACTCTGATTTTTCTCATCCAATCTTGTTATTTTTAGGACACTATTTGCTGGCTAACATTTTGTGCCAGGGACTAACCAACAAACAAAATAAGAAAGTAATTTCCCCACATTACCTAATGTGCNAAAAAAAACAAAAAAAAACCACAACAAGACACATGAAGATTACTCTCAATGAAGAGAGGCCAAAAGACAGCAATTTACAATAATAACCAGTAAGTGTACTGCTAACTAAGCCCAGAGTTCAATGCTTTAAGATGATGCTTACTATCTCCTTACAAATTGAGTGATATAAAATATTACCAAGAAGAAATCGATATTAGAATTAATTACCATGACCACAGAAACAGATTTTAGCATTACTCAAGATCAGGAAAAACAAAATCAAATCCTTGATAATAAGAGCCAATGACCATCAGCAAAGTCCTCCTGAACTCTCCCTACAAGAGCTGGAGACTTTCCCAGTCAAGCCCCGTGTGAGAAGCCTCATCACCTGCAGTAACCAGCTTTGAATGACTTAACTAGTAGTGGCATTTTACTGAAATCCTACTTACTGATGTCCCAAAAAGTGCTAACTGGGCTTAGCATAGGGTTTATTTTGCCTTTTTTAGTTTTTAATAAGAAATTTACATGTACTCCTAACAAACCAAGATACTATAAGCACCTAGAAAACACACATTTGTAAAGTTATATGGCAATATATTACTACTTTAGTACCACTTATCTAAAGTGTATGATTCGTACTTTATGGACAACAAGTAGGCAAAACTGCATGTAGTTATACATATTTACAGCATAAAGTACTTCCAAAGAATTAATTTCAAATCTGCAGGACACAAATACAGGATTACTGCAGTGTGAAACAGAAAAATCAGTAAAACTTATTTAAAAGGCTCCACACCTTTTTCTACGGTGAATAGATCCAATATCTGTATAAAATAAGGGTGTAATCAACCCATTTAATTTTTGCCTGTTTAAATTTTGATTGAAAAGTTTACTAAGCAATACATACATATCATGTACCAGTTCTCATCTGCAGTCAATAGTATTTTATAGTAATAATTTCTACACATCAAAAACCCACAAGGAACTTGAAATCATACACCTGAGAATTTAAAAGGCAGAAAGAAGAGTCACTAAGGCAGCAATTTATGCTGGTTCTCATTCGGTCTGCAGTCCCTGACCAACAGGATAAAACAAACCACATCAACACACAACTCCAGCAGCACCCACTCACCCAGCAAAGAGCCAATGAAGATGACAATTTGCATGGTGGTGGTGAAATGCCGGTAGGTCTGCTCTTCGCCGTGCTCCTCGCTCTCCGGGGCGCCGGTCTCGCTGCTGTTCCCACCCTGCCACACCATCTGCCCAGCCGAGGTGTTTCTCATCTCCAGAGCGCTGCTGGCAGCCTGGAATGGGGTGTGCTGGCTTTCGTTCCTCAAGATCCAGCTTTTGTCGTACCCCATGGCAAGGCTCCTGCTGTCCCTTAACAGCCACGGGTTATTATGGAGCCTTTAATGACTGCACGGAACCCACAGGCAAAAAGGTGCTTCTGAGAATAAAGCCCCATCACTGACACTTGGAGGCATCTTCACCACATTTCTGTGTCCCAGAAAGCAGGTTTGGCTTTTCACATTTCCACCTCGTAAATCGTGATAGCCAGTACAGAAAAGCAGAAGGTAAAGCAGGCTCCTCCTTGCCATTAACTGTCCCATATTTCTTCCTTCGCGGTACCACAGTGTTTCCTCAGCACGTTGGACTGCAATAAAGGCAGGTGAGGAGACGACGATCCACCCGGCAGCTCATCTTCCCAACCCTGCCAGAAGGTCACCTCGCACCCGCGGACTCCCTGTACCTCAACGCCGGTTTGGGAAAGTTGGTGGACCCCCACCTCTGGCCCCCCGGCTCCACTCCTGGCCTTGGGGTTAAGCTTTTCTCACAGCCTCGGGAGGGGAAGTGCACGCCTGTCCCCCGGCACATCTCCCACCGCTCCCTGCCCTCCTCTGCCCGCTCCTCCCGGGGCGAGGCATGGCTCCGTCCCTCCTTGCTCTACGCCAAGACAACCCTTACACTGCATCCAGAGAAGTAAACGACTGATCACTGCCTCCCACCGCGCTCTCGGGGGAAATTAATTTGCTTTTGAATCCCAAGGCGGGGGGCACTTGAGCCTCCAAT
>VZRU01005556.1:127823-138529 GCA_013398155.1 Pedionomus torquatus | reverse complement strand
AGAAGCTCAATATGAGCCGGCAATGTGTGCTCACAGCTCAGAAAGNGCTCAATATGAGCCGGCAATGTGTGCTCACAGCTCAGAAAGCCACCTGCATCCTGGGTTGCATCAAAAGCAGTGTGGCCAGCAGGTTGAGGGGGTGTTACTGTCCCTCTGATCTACTCTGTGGAGACTCCATCCAGAGTACTGCATCCAGCTCTGGGACCCCCAGCATAAGTAGGACACAGACCTGTTGGGCCAGGTCCAGAAGAGGAGCACAAAAATGATCAGAGAGCTGGAGAACCTCTTAAGAGGAAACAGGCACAAGTTTGTAAATAAAAAAAAACACCTAAACATGGGGAGGAACTTCTTCACTTTGAAGGTGGCAGAGTCCTGGAACAGGTTGCCCAAGGAAGTGGTGCGCTGTCTCTGGAGACATTCAAAACCCTCCTGAATGTGTTCTTGTGCAACCTGCTCTAGGAGGACCTGCTTTGGCAGGAGGTTGGACTAGATGATCTCCAGATGTCCCTTCCAACTCAATATCATTCCATGATTCTGTGATTCTATGAAAGCAGGTTGAGAGAGATGGAGGTGTTCAGCCTGGGGAAAAGAAGGATCTGGGGAGACCTTAGAGACCCTTCTAGTCCCTGAATGGGCTACAGCAAAGGGGGACTCTTTATCAGGGTGTGTAGCAATAGGAGGATGGGTAATGGCTTCAAACTGAAAGAGAAAAGGGAAAGAGGTTTAGATTACATATTAGGAAGACATTTTCCATATAAGGGTAATGAGACACTGGCCCAAATTGCCCAGAGAAGTTGTGGATGCCCCATCCCTGGAGATGTTCGAGACCAGGCTGGATGGGCCTTTGAGCAACCCGGTCTAATGGAAGGAGTCCCTGGGGTNGGGGAGGTGGGACTGTGATGAGGAGCGAGTGGGTACAAAGCATCACACAGGCCAGTAACTTTCTGCAAGTCCTCCAAGACAGGTTATTTTTGAGAATAAAAGACATTATTATACACTTTGTGAGTCTTTAGTTAGGGAAAGATGAAGCCAGGTATCAACTTGACTAACCATCCTGTTTTTAAGGACTTTGACCAACCATCCTGTTTTTAAATCTCTTATTTCTGGAAAACTTCCCTAAAGATTGGAAGCTCTCCTTTGCTTTAAAAAATAGCTTCATTTATTTAATTCATTGCCTCTGGGTAAGTTAAAAAATCAGCTTACTTATCAACCAAACTTTTGCAGAACAAAACTAAGCAGAGTGGCTGTTTATGACATCTTTCAGTGTAAAATCTGCCTTGAGAAACCTTTTAACAAAAGTAAGCCCAAGCCTCTACAAATTATTCTAAGTAAAGTCCATTCATGATGTCCTCAGCAGTACTGAATTACACTCTTGAAATAAAAATAATGGACTTTGCCTGTCCAAATGTGATATTGCCCCATAAATTTGCTTTTGCACTTCGTACTCAAGTAAAGAAATGGCATGCGAGGAAGCAGATCTGTGAAAGGCCCGTTAACAGCTCAGTAGGCAGCAGATGCTCACCAGAGATGCAGACCAGAATGTCTCATTTGCAAAGATGCAATGAGGTTATTTGTCAGATAAAGTCTCAAGATGTGGTGGCAAGCGAGATCTTTCTGGTGGGTCTTAAACTATTGTGGGTCGGAGCCTTATCACAAGTCTCTGGAAACGTTCTTCCAAGCCCAGTAGCTGCTGGGTCTTCATTCTGGTGTGCAGTGTGAATGCAACACAGATCATGTCTCAATACAACTTGGATCAGGAGGATCATTCCCTGCTCATGGCAGGGGATTGGAACTTGATGATCTTTAAGGTCCCCTCCAAATCTAACCATTCTATGATTCTATGTCTGAAGTACAAAAAGAAGTGGTCTTGATTCAAATGTAAGAGAAGGTCCAGGTAGGAGCTCTGAGAAGGTCAATTTGAGAAAGACAAGACTAAGTCTCCTTACTCAAACTGCACAATTAAATGGAACATCTGTTGGAGTAAGAGAAGATTGCAGAGCTGTGACCAGCCTTTGGGTGCTGACCATAATCTTCTGCAGGATGAAGCTAGAGGGTTGTCTTAGCAGGTAAGGTCCTGCACTGCTTGAGGGCCAAGCTACACCATGCATGGCTCAGGACTCAAGAGGGCCAGAGATGTCAGGGTAGCAGCAAGAGTAGGGCTGCTCCACAAGACAAGGCAAATTGGAGGCTAGTGAAGACAACAACATAGGCAGAGACAGCTTCAGCTAGGGACCAAGGCCCACAGGACCCAAGGCAGACAGAACTATCAGTGTTGGCCACAAGGTCTAAGAGCACAGGCCCCCAGGTAGGACCACAGTAATGAGGCAGGTCCAAGGACAATCATTCAGGACCAGCGAGGTACCCAACTGAATACAGACCTACTCAGAATAGATCTCAGAGGAGTCAGAATTTAAATGCAGCTCCTGGGGCAACAGCAAGAAGAAGGTGGATGGAGACTCCAGGCAAAGATGCTCAGGGACCTTGAGATCTATTGGTGCATGCAGGGCCTCAACAACGGTTGGTAGGAGACTGGCAGCATGATCCTGGTCAACATGTTTAATTATTACTGAAGTGTGGATTTCAATGAATTACAGAGACCATGACTCAACATGCTTTTGGTGCTAACACTCCTCCAAAAAAATGAGATTTAGTGTCTATAAAGAAGTGACTTTACACTCACTGGAGATACAAATTTGCATGGATCATTAGCAGTAGCATTTATTACTATGACTACTGCAGCTGATGCAGAAGCCTTTTCTTTATCATTTGTACTTGACCATCAGATGTAAGGCTGCATGCAAACAAAGTAACTTATAAACCAATTTTTGTATGAGGTCTGAGGATTTGAAATGTTTTCCCTGATGAAGATGTGAAGAAAATGGCACATTCTGGCTTTGATAGAAACAACTTATGGGCCAGAATAGTATCTACAATCATTCATATGGGTCATTAGATTGAAAGGACAAATTAAATAGAGTTGTTCTGCAAAATTCACCCATTGTTAAATAATATATCTTGGTAGAATAAAAGCTTTACGTATTTCTGGTAATATGCTAACTCCATTTTCAATCAAAAGAATCGTTAAAGGCTTGGTTGAAGAGGGTGTATTTTTCTCTGCAGCCACTGGTGCTTTAAACCATGGAAATGTTAAAATGTTTCTGGCAGATGTTCATTCCTATACAGTTGAAAGAGAAGTGATCTATTGTCTGCTTAATTATTTTCAATACCAGAGTAAAAATTCATTATAAATGCTTGGAAATGCAAATTAAAGTCAATTGACTTCATGATGTGTTGTGATTTGCAGATGACAAAGCTAATACTGACTTTTCTGATGGGAGTAATGTTGTTGGTCTGTGGTCACCTGAAAAGATAAAGTAAGTAAAGTTTGTAGTGAGAGAGAATGTCTTTTCTTAGACAATCTGATATAACTGGGGAGGGGAAACAAGAAAAAAAAACCACAATGAGCTTTTAGGAACACACGGTCTTCTTCAAATATAGAGTAGAATTGACAGCCTCTCAAGCTAAATAGAAGCGAGGAATCATTATTCAAAGTTGAACTCCCTTATGTTAACCAATTAAAGAATACGAAAGAATCACAGAATTGTAAGGTTTGGAAGTGATCTTTGAAGATCATCTAATCCAACCCCCTGCCAAAGCAGGGTCACCCAGAGCAGGTTGAACAGGAACCCATCTCGGCGAGTTTGGAAGATCTCCAGAGAAGGAGACTCCATCCCCTCTCTGGGCGGCCTGTTCCAGGGCTCTGGCACCCTCAAAGTAAAAAAGATTTGTTTTTCCTTTTTTCAATTTTAAGAAGATTGGGTGTTGTTTTTTTTTCAGTAGGGTTTTAGTTGGTGGTTTTGTAGGTTGTTTTAAGACATGTTTTTGTTTCTTTTAAGATCAGCCTTTCTCCAGTCATCGGGGCTGACAAGCAGAGGTCTCACAATTACATCAGCCAAGCCTTGAATGCTCTATAATAATTCTAATGACCTTTCTTAATCCTCTGAAAGAAGTTTAAAATACAGGGTATATTTTATCCTGTGGTTCTTGAAACCAGGAAAATAATTAGGCACATCCACAAAAGATGGTTTTCTTTATGCCCTGCATTATGATAGATTTTACTGTGTTTTCCTGCCATAAAGTTTTTTTTGGTGTGTTAAGGACCAATTATACAATTTTGTTTTCTAAATTCTTTGACAAAAATAAAAATTATGGGGGCAGAGTTGCTTGCAATCACAGAATGGTTAGAGCTGGAAGGGACCTTAAAGATCATCCAGTTCCAACCCCCCGGCCATGGGCAGGGACACCTCCCACCACACCAGGTTGCTCAAAGCCCCATCCAGCCTGGCCTTGAACCCCTCCAGGGACGGGGCAGCCACAGCTTCTCTGGGCAACCTGTTCCAGTGCCTCACCACCCTCACAGCAAAGAATTTCTTCCTACTATCTAATCTAAATCTCCCCTCTTCCAGTTTAAAACCATTACCCCTTGTCCTGTCACTCCAGTCCTTGAGCAAGAGTCCCTCTCCACCTCTCCTGTAGCCCCTTCAGATCCTGGAAGGCTGCTCTAAGGTCTCCCTGGAGCCTTCTCTTCCCCCGGCTGAACAGCCCCAGCTCTCTCAGCCTGTCCTCATAGGAGAGGTGCTCCATCCCTAGAATCACTTAGTGTTAATGTGTCTTCTGAAATGTGCTAAAAATCTACTTGTTTTTTATGATTGAACATCAAAAGTTAGAATACCCTCATCTTCTTGCACTGAAGGTTAGGCATAACATAGTAACCAAAAGGCAAATTGTAATCACTTATGAAAAACTGATCATAAATTAATCTCTTACCTAGAAAGGATGTGATAAATAACAGGGAAAAAAAGTTTTACTTTGCAACCTAAACTATTTCTGAAATACCTGGCATTTGTTTTCATGGAACGCAGTGTTCTTAATCTCATTTATCTACGTTCTTAAAAAAAAAATAATTTAACTTTTTCAGGATGTCAGAAACATTATGAAATAAGTGGGATCAGCAAAAGGATGGAATGAAGCAAAAGATTAAGTAGAGTGTGTTTACATGCCTCAAGAGTCATGCATTCAGGACTGATCAGATGTTTTTTCTTCAAATCCTGTTTTCAAGAATCTCGTGGAATATGTTATATCCATTTTTATTTTCGAGGCAGCTCTGTAAATAATATTTTCTGTAAGAAAATCTTTTCTTTGTAAAAACAAACAAGTTTCAGAAGCTGATAAATACAGATTCTATTAAGGTTAAATCCCTCATATCGGTTAAAAAAAAAAAAAAAGTTTCAATAGACTTTAAAATGAATGTTTTGTGAACTGTCTTAGGCACAGACCTTTTGTTAGAAAAGTGAAGTCGTGGTTTTCAGTGGTCTGTTTGAAGGCAACATAAGGTTCACTTTAGAGAAAAAGACCTGATATATTAATAGAAATGGTTTTTCCCTAAATATGTAATAAAGTATCATCCTTTATTCTGTATGCTTTCCCTGTAGTGTGAATTAGTACGTGTAATTAAAGAAAAGCTTTGCTGAAATGATTAATTTAAACAGGCTCCGTAGAAGCTGTGACCAGCAGATGAGCTTTCTCCGCACAAATGTGCTAATGAGGAAGGGAAGTTGGTGGGTGATGAGCAGCCCTGTGAAATCTCACAGGTGGCTGCTCTTGTGTCTGTATCTTGCCATGAGGTTTAGCACCTTGTCCGCTAAATCATGAGCCGTTAGGGCCATTCCATACACACAGTAAATTTGGATGAGCCTCTGCCACTGAACTGAGCAGCTTCTTCCTTCATTGGAGGTCATTGTTCACCAAAATGTGTGGACGTCAGATTGCTGTGCTGACAGGACAAACAGATGACATGAAACAATTTCATAGAATCAGAGAATCACCGAATGGTTCGAACTGGAAGGGAACTTAAAAGATCATCGAGTTCCAGTAAACCTGCCATGGGAAGGGGCACTTCCCGCTAGAGCAGGTTGCTCAAAGCCCTATCCAAGCTGGTCTTGAACCCCTCCAGGGATGGGGCAGCCACAGTTCTCTGGGCAATCTGTGCCAGTGTCTCACCACCCTCACAATGAAAAATTTCTTCCTGAGATTTTATTTCTAAATCTCTTCCCCTTTTCCAGTTTGAAGCCGTTACCCCTCATCCTATGGCTCCCCTCCCTGATCAAGGGTCCCTCTCCTTCTCTCTTGCAGGCTCGCTTTAGGTACTGGAGAGGCACTATGAGGTCTCCCCAGAGCATTCTCTTCTACAGTCTGAACAATCCCAACTCTCTCAGCCTGTCCCCACAGCAGAGGGCCTTCAGCCCTCGGATCATCTTTGTGTTCTCCTCTGGACATGCTGTGACAGGCCTATGTCCTTCTTATGTTGGTGGCCCCAGAGCTGGACGCAGTACTCCAGGTGAGGTCTCACCAGGGCAGTGTAGAGGGGCAGAATCACCACTCTAAGGTGACAAGAAACAATTTTTAACCAAGAAAGATGGCTAAATAAGAAATTAAAATAGTTTTGTTATGAATCAACTTCTTAAGAGTCTTTTGACTCCCGGGAAACATTAATGATATGTACAGCCGTGCCTCCCATTTCTTTTGTTTACAGCTGATGTCTTCAGCAAACTCTCTGGTATCATTCCTGCTTATAACTTTGGCTTATATTGATTTGTCCAAACGATTTTCAGCCATTTACAAATTTTTTTTTGAATGCCTCCTTTTTCTAGGTGGCTGATGTGAAGCATCCTAAATTAATGGAGCTGTAAGAAGGTGGGACCTCAGATGGGATTCAGTTACTTCGCAATACACTTCCAATTCTGTTCATTAGCCTAGACTTTTCCAGTCCTGGCTAATCTTAGTAGATACAAATAGATTCTTTTTGCAAAGTACAAAAGCAAATGTTCTGCTGGATGATAAAGTGTCTGTAACAGCTCATGGAAAGTAACAGCCTGGGAGCATTTATTTATTTTATTATTTTTTTTCCACTGCTGAATCTTTTCCAGACATTTTTCTAGATACCAGGTGTATAAGGGATGCCATAAACAAGCAGAGACAAGCTTTGGAAACAGAAGGGTGTCCTCATCTTCAGTACTTTCTTCCCTAGATTCAGGAGGACACATTGTAGAGAGACAGGTCAAGTAGTCCAGGAGAACAAGAAGGCAGTGAGTTGGCACTGATTAGAGTAGTCAATTTTTGCTTATATATAACAGGGCTATAGAAGTTAAACAATCTTAATAAAAATTTTAATTTCCAAGCTATTGGCAGTAACTATGGCAGTCGCCCTCTTTTCCTTCTCCAAGACTTGTCATTGTCTCCTGGGGTCAATATCATGTGCTTTCTTCTCCCACCCACCTTCCCCTTCCCAGATGCTGACATGTTATTTCTGTCAGTGTTTTCTGCTTTGTTTTGTTTGTTTTCATAACAATGAAATAAAAGCCTCTGAAATCCCATTTTTTTTCCTACAGTTGTCGTAACTGCCTTCATTAATGATACTTCTCTTTGTTAGGAGAAGCTGATTTATTTTATTCTGTTTGCCAGAAATGTATCTGGAAGAAAAACAGACTGTGAGAAATAGGCCTTATTATGCCACACACGCCTGACTTTCAAACTGATTTTACTGGAAGCTACATTATGGGGACAAAGCTGAGGCTCTGGCTTTCTTCTGAACCTCAGAGACACAGTGAGTCTTGACAATCCTCCAGGAGAAGCTCTTGAGGTAGCAGTGTGTCCGTTGAAATTCAAGTAAATGCCTTCTCTTTCTTTTCTGGCTTCACACTTTGGAGTTCACTGAAATGTCAGGCGAGTCTTTTGCTTTGAAATGATCTTAACCTCACGAAGGTGGGAGTCACCTTGAGTACTCAGACTCAGACGTTCAGCTTTATCGTGTAGCTACAGGACATTTGTGTTCCAGCAGGGAACTGAGCAGACTAAAGATATGAATGATGGTCTCATCAGCTGTCCATTTCTACTCACCAGAAACTGCAAATCCCACTGGGAAACATCTCTTGTTGCTTTAACTTAATCTAAACTGAACTACAATAGAATAAAAAGAGTGGCTGGTTAAAGATGCAAAGCAGCTTAGAAAATTCCCAGCAAAGGCTGACCCAAAATAAGACATAAGCACTGAAAGCTTTCCATTCAAGTGTGAATCCCATCTGGGTTCAACAGGATTATCTCTAGAGCAAGAGTTCAAACATCCCAACTCATCTCTGCTCAGTGGAGAATGCTGGTGATTGTGCTGCTGGGTCTTGTGTCACTGACACGTATTAACCTCACGGAATTGCTCTTTTGGAGCCACCAAATACAAGGGTGATGCTAAATCTTTCCAAAACTACAAGCCAGGGTCTCTGTTTGCCCACTCCTCCAAATCCACTCCCCTATTTGTGCAGGCATCCACCACTTGATAGCCATCTACTGAGATAAACCTTTTATTCTAGAAAACAGTTCCTTCTCTTTTTATGTGCAAAGAGAGTATCTTAGGAAGAAATAGTTTGACTTTTATTTTCAACATCACATAGCTTTTAGTTCTCACAGGGTTTGCTGTGTGAGAAAACTGCTTGGAAATCTCAGCCAGGGACCAGGAGAAGACGTTGCCCGCTTGGGAACTGATCTAGAGCTGTATTTGATTTTGCACATTAACTGAGGAATGTTAGTTTCTGGTTTGGCAAATGGTTTTTCAATGCGAAGTTTAAATTCAACATTCAAAATCCCCCAAAAGGAGACAGGATGTTGGAATTGAAGCTGTGATTTGAACCTTTTTAAGGATAATTTTCTACAGTTCAGTTCTGGGTTCTAAATTATTTCCCACCGACTTCCCAGTATTGACATCAACATGCTTTTAGCATGTCCTTAGCATTTCCCTTTCAGCTGTGACTTCTATCACTGTCTTTATTAACTCTGATATATTTCAAAGTAATCATTCTGAACCAGTATTATTAAAATTAGTCAGTAGGAAGCTGTACGAGAGCCAGGCAAAAGTGATTCACCTGTTACATATTGACTCAAATACAAATAAAATGGATTTTTTTTAATGGATAAATAATTTCCAATAACAGTGTTCTATGGGAGGGTGACTCTTCAGTAGCCTTACTTCTTACAGCATTTTTGTGACCAAATTCAGGTGATACTGAAAACCAGTTTCAGCTTATAGGCTCAATATTTGCTCTATGTTCTTTTTAATTGAACACCACACAGTTATCATATGGGGTTTATGTTTCCTGCTGGACCAGCACAAGAGCTAAAGAAGGCCTGCATCTGTACTTGTGAGTTAAATGTTCCCATGACCAGACACTGAAGACCTCCCGTTACCAGTGAGCTGCTGAGCAGAAGGCTGACAGTTCCATTATCTTCTAATTGACTTATTTATTTTACTTGAAATTAGGCTGGAACATTGACCAAGATTCATAGAATCATAGAATGGTTAGAATTGGAAGGGACCTTAAAGATCATCCAGTTCCAACCCCCCTGCCATGGGCAGAGACACCTCCCACCACACCAGGTTGCTCCAAGCCCCATCCAGTCTGGCCTTGAACCCCTCCAGGGATGGGGCAGCCACAACTTCTTTGGGCAACCTGTTCCAGTGCCTCACCACCCTCACAGCAAAGAATTTCTTCCTAATATCCAATCTAAATCTCCCCTCTTCTAGTTTAAAACCATTACCCCTCATCCTGTAACTCCACTTCCTGACCAAGAGTCCCTCTCCTGCTCTCCTGGAGCTCCCTTCAGATCCTGGAAGGCTGCTCTAAGGTCTCCCCAGAGCCTCCTCTTCTCCAGGCTGATTCATTACATGTGATCAAAAGTGCAATGGATAAGGTGTAGGGAAGAGATAAAGAATAAGCAAAAAGTCAATCAGTGAGTAAAAACCTAAAAATAACATAAATGAAAAGAAAAATTGGCTAGCTCCATTTATAGTGTCAGCAGTGTCCTGCACACCAACACCTCTCTCTTAGTTTGAGTCTCCAGAGATATTAATATTGTGCTAATAATAACCAGCTCTGTAAGCTCTGTGCCTCTACCGCTCTGTGTGTTCTACAGATGCGTAAGATATTCATTGCTAATTTGTTTGCAGGAAGGCCTTGAAATCCTCTCTGAAGATTTAAATGTCTTACAAGTTTTATTTTTACATCGAAGTTGCCGAAGGTGAGCCCAGTCTCACCACCCACGCCTGCACTGAGAAAAAAAAAAAACAACAAAATAAGCTTCTAATTTGCTAGGAGAAGGTCCTCAAATCCCCACCCACAGGAGGATGGTATTTTAAATTTTCCCAGAAGAGTTGATTATGGCGAGACCCTTAAATTACCACCTACATCCCTACACCCACAGCCATGTGCACTTTGGGTTTCTCTTGTGTGGAGCCCAGGAAAATTGACTTTTCGAGAGATCTGGATGCAGGTTTCTGCGTATTTGTTGACAGAGCAGAGGTGAGAGAAAGAAGTCTGTTTGCAAGCGCCTTGTTGCAGCTATAGTTACAAGGAAGCTTTTCCCCATCGAAAACTATGTCTCTTAAAAGGCTGGAGCTCATCTTCAAACTAGTACACCTGTAGGGGTTTCTTTGTTTGGGTTCAGCAATGAAACAAGGCTAATTTTCTGTGCTGTTGCATTATATCACGATGATGTTTCAGTCTGGGTAGATATTATGCTTATCCTTTTGAAAAAAAAAAAAAAAAAAAAAAAAAAAAAAAAAAAAAAAATAAAAAAGGGAAAAAAAAAATAATTTACCAAGA
>VZRU01005556.1:88969-127798 GCA_013398155.1 Pedionomus torquatus | reverse complement strand
AACAAAAAAAGCAAAAAAGGGAAAAAAGAAATAGTATATCACATGGTCCTCACTCCTCACATCAGCTGAAAGAGGATGGCTGGAAATAAGTCTCAACAGAGATTTCACAGAATCACAGAGTCACCTAGGTTGGAAGGGACTTCTTAAGATCATATAGTCAAACCAATGGANGACCTTTTCATCAGGGAAGGAAGGGCGGAATGTGAGGAAGTGAAGGTTCCCGCAAAACTGTTGCCATCCCTCTTTGCCAGGCAGGGAGGAAGAGGCACAGGAGGGATAAATGCCCTGACTGATTAATGCTCTTCAGCTCTTGCCATGACAGATTTAGGAAGAGACACTAAATCTCCTGATAAGCACTTTCCCATCTCAAGTAC
The DNA here is from genome assembly GCA_013398155.1 of Pedionomus torquatus. Taxonomy (NCBI): domain Eukaryota; kingdom Metazoa; phylum Chordata; class Aves; order Charadriiformes; family Pedionomidae; genus Pedionomus; species Pedionomus torquatus. The sequence goes on along the minus strand of VZRU01005556.1, from coordinate 127,424 downwards.
TCAATGGTACTTCTGCTTATTTTATCCCCTCCTGTCTCTCTGGGACACTCCTGATGCCCTCTCTCTGCTGAGCTCTGATATGCTCCCAGAATACTGCTCTTTCCCAGCCACGAAGGTCTACAGGTTAGAATCATAGAACCATACTAATGTCTAGGTTGGAAGAGACCTTTCAGATTATCAAGCCCAACCGTTAACCTAACACTGTCAAGTTACCATTAAACCATGTCCCTCAGCATCATGTCTACCTGTCTTTGAAATACCTCTAGAGATGGTGACTCAACTGCTTCCCTGGGCAGGCTGTTCCAATGCTTGATAACCCTTTTGGTGAAGAAATTTTTCCTAATATCAGATCTAAGCCTACCCTGGTGCAACTTGAGGCCATTTCCTCTTGTCCTATCGCCTGCTACTTGAGAGAAGGGACTGACACCCACCTCTCTACACCCTCCTTTCAGATAGTTGTAGAGGGCTATAAGGGCTCCCCTCAGCCTCCTTTTCTTCAGGCTGAACAATCTCAGTCCTCATAAGACTCGAGCACTAAACCCTGGGTTTATTTTGGCCCTAGGTTACCTGTTAGGCTTCTTGCTGGAGCCATATGACTTTCTGTTTCTAAGCAATAGAGCTGTTTCCCTAGATCTCCTCCCCATGTCCCTGCACATTAGCCTGGATTCTGGCTAGAAAGTCCCATTTTCTAAGCACAGATGAGGTCATTAATATCACAGCTGAGATTCTCAATATGCAAACAGCCACGGAAAGGTGTTCGGTGGCCTCTTAGCTGCAGTGCATTTTGTGTTGGCATTTCAAAACTCATGCCTGGACAGTGTGCTCATAAATGGGCATAGAGCACTCAAAAACTCTGGATGCAGTTGAATGAGAGAGACCTTGGATGTATCAGGACTCATTGCTTTTTTATACGAACACATATATGAAAGACCTTCCCCCCCCCCGCCCCATCTTTTCCCAGTTAGAAGCCGAAGGCTGATTGCAAAAGTATAGAAAGGGCTATGAAAAAGCAATGTCATTATGGCTCCATGGGCCACGTTGGAGATTTGTCCTTACAGTGAGATTCACAGCAGCTAAACAAAGGGTATTGGAAATGTCAGACACTTCCCTGTGTGTTTTCCCAACACTGGGTATGCAAAAATGCCTAGAATTACAGATGACATCCTTGGATGGAGTTCAGCTCCTCTTCTCCACTCCAGGATGGTCTAGAAGAGTAACCAGAGATGGATGGAGAGAGGAACTCCTGCCATTAGTGGCAGAAGCTATGCTGAGAAAGTAATAAAACAGGCTGAGCTGGCTTTAAGACAGTAAGATGCAGTAGCACAAGGCTGTAAAACTGGAACTTACATGAGTAGTACCATTGAGCAGTCATCTCATCTTAACGCATCCAGAAGAACAGACTTGGGGTTTAGGGTTCCATGAGTAAGTTGAGGTTTTGTGTGTCCATCTCAGTGTAGTCCTTGCCTCCTCCTTGATAGTGTGGCCAAGCCGTGTTGCTGAGAAAGGGACCATGTCTCGACACTAGTGGCAAGGTGCCTGTAAGAGCAAACAGTCCCCATGAGTGGGACTAATTGGGCTCCTTCCTATGAGGAAGTTCATCAATGAACTTCCAGGGATGTGAAGCTCTTGTGCTCCAGAATTTAGGCTTCTGACCTTAGGAGAAAGTCACGGTGGAGTTTCCAAAGCTGGTCCCCTTTGAATACCTAACAAAGAAATATCCTTGTAGTGTCAGAGACAAACACATAACCACTTGGTGCAGTTATATGCAGTGCTTTATTTCGAGGCCCCGGGAACCAGGGGTAGATACCCAAATCTGGCTCCGACCAGAGCAGTGTCAGTTTACAATTTTATACCCTTGTGATTACACAATCCATCACTCTTCATTGCATATCCATTAAGGATTACTTCATAGATTGTGACATTCTGGCAACGGTCCAGTCCCTTCTAGTGGTCTTTGGTGGTCGTTCTTGATGAAGTAAGACGTCTTCCTCACCGTGTACTTTTCACCTTTCATTGTTCTGGTAAGTTTCCAGCCTCAGTTTCAAACACCAACTTCCTCCTTATTCTTCTTGACTCTTTGAGCATCCCCAGTACACCACCTCCCCTGCCTCAGCAGTCCCAAAGCTACACTCTCCCATCACCAGAAGCACAGTGTCAGATCACAGATTACAAGTATACAAATATTTCACACAGGATTTTGCAACAAGAATATCAGAACAATTTGTATTTTCCCAACAGTAAGAGGGGAGAAATCTGGAGGAAAAAGTGCAGCTATGGAATTATCCAAGACTTAGATCGTGGCTGAGGGGCTGTTGGGTAAAAGTGACCTCTCCTTTGCTCCCTTTCCTTCTAACTACTCAGAGGTGACATAATATTATCTAACAGCTGGTTTCACACCTCTGTAGGCTATGACTGACACTGGAGTGAACTGAGGGAATACATCTTGATGGTTTTTTCCTCTTTTGATTTGAAGTAGGAACAGCAAATCCTCAGCATGGAAATCTTTGCCGTGCTTATTCTTGCCATGTTCCCCAGCCATATGAAATGGGCTTCAATCTAGAAGACATAGTAGATGGTGGAATTTTTCTCATCTCTTTCATAACACAGAAAGTGACAATAGGAGTTCCATACCTCAGCGAAATTAGCCCAACTGATCATATTTTTACCTGGCCTGAAGTGACATGAACCATGGAAAGATTAATCTTCTCTCATTTCTGGCTTATAGAATCATAGAATGGTTAGAGTTGGAAGGGACCCTAAAGATCATCCAGTTCCAACCCCCCTGCCATGGGCAGGGACACCTCCCACCACACCAGGTTGCTCCAAGCCCCATCCAGCCTGGCCTTGAACCCCTCCAGGGATGGGGCAGCCACAACTTCTCTGGGCAACCTGTTCTAGTGCCTCACCACCCTCACAGCAAAGAATTTCTTCCTAATATCCAATCTAAATCTCCCTTCTTTTAATTTAAAACCATTGCCCCTTTCCCTATCATTCCACTTCCTGACCAAGAGTCCCTCTCCAGCTCTCCTGGAGCTCCCTTCAGATCCTGGAAGGCTGATAGAAGGTCTCCCCAGAACCTTTTCTTCTCCAGGCTGAACAGCCCCAGCTCCCTCAGCCTGTCCTCATAGGAGAGGTGCTCTATCCCTCTAATCGTCTTCATGGCCCTCCGCTGGACCCATTCCAACAGTTCTGTGTTCTTTTTATTTTAGAGAAACTTTCCAACAGCCCAAACTGCAACACGTTGGACTGAATTGCCTGCAACGCCCCATCATGAGAGACCTTGAAAAAGCTGTTTAAACAAAGATCTGTCAACAGTAACCTAGAAATACTGGGTCTTGCTTTGGGACAGGAAAATAAATGATGCAACAACCTCTTGAGATCTCTCCTAGACCTGTGAATTTGTAATGCGGTCTTAAACCTCTCCCATAGGCTTGATAATTTGGGTGAAAATGCTTTGGGTGTCTGGAATTAATTGCACAGCCTTTTACAAGACTGTGGATTGGGACTGGCAATGTCATTTCAGTGAGGTCCATGAAACACACATGGCTATTTTAGCTTTCTATGGCTATAGAGACATCTTCATTTCTCTTCCCTGCAGCGGGGTTCAAAAAGTATTCAGGCTTTGCTGGGTTTTTCAGGTGAGAAGCTGGGGGAGTGACATGAATCATTTCGTTCTGTTTTCTTTAATTACAGCTGGCAGGAGCATGGTATGTGGTTTTCCCATCCTGGCTTCTGGTCTTTCAGCATGAGTTCGCTGAGCTGATCTTGGATGGACAAAGATTTCACAGTCACCCACGAGGAGCTGTTGTGGGTGATTAGAGAGGCGAAGGTTCTGCCACAGAGGTGGTGGTAGAGGTTGCTCTGGGCAACACAGTGTGAGAAGCATTAGGAATAGATTCGTGGATGAATTCAGCCACCGAAGGGCAGGACTGGGCTCTTCTAAGCTCTCCAGCCGAGCGGAGTGGGAGTTCAGCCCTGTGCTTCATGCTTTTGTACTAACAAAGTCAAAAGGCAGAAGCTGCTCTTACTTCACTCTGCACCACTGCAAATGGTACTGGATTCCCGTTTTCTGTAGATGACCCAAGGGCCAAAATATTTGTGGCGCAGGGCTCAGGTGACCTGCTCTCTCTCATGCACTTATGGCCACTGCAAGTCCTATTCAGATGCCACCATCGAGCAATACCTTGGGCAGCTTTTGGCTCACACTGTTGTTCGTAAAGCTCGCAGCGGCTAGAAGAAGGCACGAGCAAGACCTTCACATCTCTGTCCGACCATGGGGATGAACATCTCTGCTCTGGCTATATGAGAGGTAAATGTCAGCTCTGTTCGTGACTGAAGCCAGCAAGAAATGACTTGGAAGCTGCTGGCATCAGCTGGGAAATCTGTGTACTTTATGTAACTAATATCGCAGGGCCAGTGCCTTATACACTAAAATTAAGTAAAAAAAAAAAAAAGGAAACTAGATGTTGTCTTGTTTATTTATCAGATTATCTCCCAGCCCAGCAGAGCAGTCAGCAAACATTTACTGCAGCTTGTAAGGAGCAGTCAGGAAAAGTTCCTACAGTCTCTGGAAACTCGTTCTTTCTCACGCAAAAATGTCTGGTCAGAGAAAGTTCTTTTCCCTGCTGCTTACATTATTTCATTTTATTTTCTGTGGGTTTGGTTGGGGTGTTCTCTGAGAATTGTTCACCAGATGAGCAGATTGTTTGCTCTAGTCACGCTGTTAGCCAGGGCTGCTGTCGTCCTCTTTCCATGATGTGTCTCTGCTGACTCTTGTGCCTTGCGTTGGTTTTCTGGCATGACTGAAAGGCAACAGGGGACATCTGGCAAAAGGGTTTCCTGATGAGACCTGCCTAGAATGAAGTTCAGGATTGACTTGGGCTTCCTCTCTGTGGATTTCACCAAAACACATTTATGAGCTGCTTGGCTTTGTCATAGGATCATAGAATCGTTATGGTTGGAAGAGACCTTTAAGATCATCGAGTCCAACTGTCAACATAGCACTGCCAAGTTATTACTAAACTACTAGACCGTGTCCTTCAAGTTGTCCTTCATTTGAGAGGTGGCATAAATGTCTATGGCAGTTCCTTTCTTGCCTCCAGGCTGAGGGAGAACACTCCAAAAATGCAACCAGGACCACCTGTGCATGCAACGCTTGGTGCTGTGACATCAAATCCATCCCAAGGCTTCTTGATGCTGCAGCACCGGATGCTGCAACTTGTGTTCAGTCCCATTTCCACCCCATGGGAATGGGGAAGGAGATCATTTATCCACAACCGTCATTAGCTCTGGGTACCTAACAGCCTGGAATGGGTTCACGTTCACCCCTTACCCCATACTGTATTTTAATTAAACTGAACAAACAAACCCATCATGAAGTGCTAACTTTGTGTCGTGGTTGAGCCAGGCCATGTGCCGCTACGAGGAGGCAGATTTAATATTGACACAGCTTCTTCTTTCTGACTACGTGCAGCCAAGGACTCATGTTTACTTTCTTACAGTCAAAAGTTGTTGAAGGAAAAATAACCCCAAACTACAAAGAAAATGACTTCAGGACTCTTCCCCTCTTGCCCATATTTATTCAAGCTGTCTTCCTCTCTCTGCAAACAGAGTCTGGCATCCCTGCTCCGGGGACACCTGTTAAATAAATAGGCTCGGTCTCTAAATGCTGCAATCATGGCAGAGTTTCCCAGATCCCTCAGGCAGCTAATTTTGGTTGATTATCATACAGTACAGGGAGATTGTTTGTGTTTCTGCATCCCATCCAGGCACTGCCGCCAGTAACAGGCATGTCCACGTGAGTCAAACCTGCTGCCTGCGTGGAATAATGAATGATTTTTATATTTGGACATTTAATGAGGATCTTGAGGTGGGGAGAAGCACCCAGGTGGGGTTCTTGCAGAACTGAAGAGTTGATTTGCTTAGTTTTCCTGTAACAGCACCTCTTCGAAGACACCTAAGAGCTGCACCAAGGTTTAACTGAAAGGAGAAGTCGCTGTTGCCTGAGGCAGAGGTACAAACAAGCTTGCCAAGAGGCAACAAATGGACTGGGAGGGTCCTCAGAGAACGGCTGAGCAATAGAGGCCATCGAGGAACACATGGATGCACAGGGGAACTGAGCTGTCCCAGGACATGTGCACACACAGAAGGAGGCCAAGCCAATGTGGAGAAGGCGTGAAGCCACATCAGCAGGGTCCTCTCCATTGCTTTGGGTCTACTTCCCCTAAGTCAGACTTCAAACCTCACATACAGTGCTGGGATTTGCAGTTTTCAGAGGTGAATTTATCCCTCCTCACCTTCAAAAACAGGCAGAGAGAGACGCAGTATTCCCTTGACCATATATTTTAGCTATCCGGCATAGCCAGCTCAAACCATCTACAGACTTGTCTATATAGAGGTGTTGAGGATTTGAAGTAAATGTAATAGTTCATTAGAGTATTAGTGGTGCTTCATAATTATAAAAGCTTAGGAGCATAACAACATAGATACGGTTTCTTGCACTTGATTTCTGCCTTAAGAGCTTCTCGTCGATGCACTTTCTTGACTGGATTTGTACTTAAGCCTATAACCATTGGCCTCAGAACAGAGAAGAATCACATTTGCAGTGCTGATCACCACACCTGGGACTACAGGCTTTAGTGCCCACCAGTTCTCCTTCAGGTTTGAACTGGAAGCGGCAAAGGGCATGATGTTTCCTGCCTAAGTTGAGGAATTAGATGGGACTGCTGAGTTTGACTCCTTTCTTCTCTGTCTTGTAGTCCCCGCTTACAATTCAATATCACAGAATCGTAGAATCATAGAATGGTTTGGGTTGGAAGGAACCTTAAAGATCATTGAGTTCCAACACCCCTGCCATGGGCAGGGACACCTCCCACCACACCAGGTTGCTCCAAGCCCCATCCAGCCTGGCCTTGAACCCCTGCAGGGATGGGGCAGCCACAGCTTCTCTGGGTAACTTGTTCCAGTGTCTCACCACCCTCACAGTAAAGAATTTCTTCCTGAGATCTAATCTAAATCTACCTTCTTTCAGTTTAAATATCCTCCATATCCAAAAGATAGTACTTCTAAGTAAACCCAGTAGTACTGGGGTAGCCTTACCCATGTAACCATGGTAAGCCATGTAAGGCTTGCTTGCCTGACTGCACAAGCTGGGGAATCACCTCTGCTGGAGCCAGTTCCCAGGAACATATTGATCTTCTCCTTGTGTGAACAGTCTCAGCTCCACACCAAAGAAGAGTCTACCCTCTCCTTAGCTAGTAGAAGGAAGCAGTTCCAACTAAATTTGCAGCACACTTCTGGAAATCTCACTTAAATCCCTTTTCTGATGCTCAGGTTGCCCCAGGGGAGATTTAAGGATGGATATTAGGAAACACTTTCCACACTGAATGAGTTAGAAGAGGCTGCCCAGGGCAGTGGTGGAGTCATCATCCCTGGAGGTGCTTAACAGCCGGGTGGACATTGTGCAGCGGGACATGGGTTAGGGGTGGTTTGGGCAATGTGAGGTTGATGGTTGGACTAGATGATCTCAAAGTTCCCTTCCAACCCAGACGATTCTGTTCTGTGATTCTATGTTGTAGGCCTGATATAAATTTTAAGTGGAGACAATACCTTTTATTAAACCAACAAATATGTTGAAAACCAACAAATATGTAGAACAGCATGTGCATACACAGACCTTTTTTTTTTTTTTTAATCCTAGACTTCTGCCCTCCCGAGGAGGCTACAATCTAGAAAGGGGTAGGTTCGCTGTAGATATTGTTGAGTTAGGGGTGGGATGTCTGCCAAGGATTTAACTGAGAGGAGCAGCCCATCTATTTCTGGGCGACTTGGACTCCTATACGAAGTCATCGCCTTGAGGGATCCACCATACCAGCTAGAAAGATTCACAGTTTATTTCTGAGCAGAGAATAAACTACATCTATCTATAGATTTGGCTCAAAACTGGAACTCCCTGGGAATTCCACTGAAAAATCCCTTCCATTTTCTTTTTAGAGATACTTATTCTGAAATGGAATGAAACCCTAAACTCCTCTGGAATGGGAACTCTCATGCTCAGTTTAGATGGAGGTGTGAAGGGATTCCCTATAAATCTTTTTGAAGCATGTCTGAAGCTCACTGTGGAGCCTGAAACCCAGTCTGCCAGCTTTGGAAAAGATAGGAGCCTAAGCAGCCCTGAAAATCCTGAATGATAAACCACATATGGTGTTGCAGAAGAATATAGTACATTTGGGGCAAAATACATATTTTTTTTTCCATAGGAAAATAATTGAAATTCCAGAAAATCTCCCAGTTATGTAACTTAAAAAAAAAAAAAAAATCTGAATCGGTGCACATTATGGGGAAATTATCTTGTTACCCCATTTATGAAAATCTGGGAAATACCACTCTATCGTAACACAGTAAAATCCAGCTTTCCAGAAGAAACTATAAAAAATTCCTAGCCCTTACAGCCAGGACTGTAACAAATACAGAGAGAACGGGGGAAAAAACTCTCTTTTTATGTCCGTGCATGTGTTGAATGGGAGACACTCCCCTGCCTCCTGCCATGCCTCTACCAAACCATCCTCAAATGAGAGATGTTTGTCTACACCCCTGGTAATAGGTCTAACTTGCAAAGGTGGTAAGAAGAAGTGTTTGATATTGAGCTGCTGAAAAAGAGGACTTTCTTTGTCTCATCCAAAAGAGGAGTGCAGGGCCCTTTGCTGACACCACACGACCATGGAAGATCCAATTCCCCTTTCCCTTCAAGCTCATCACTCCCTCCAGCTTTTCAAATCCTGCCTTGCTCTTCTCAGCATGATTTCATGGAATCATAGGATCACAAAATAGTTAGAGTTGGAAGGGATCTCAAAGATCATTGAGTTCCAACCCCCCTGCCATGGGCAGGGACACCTCCCACCAGATCAGGTTGCTCCAAGCCCCATCCAGCCCGGCTTTAAACACTTCCAGGGATGGGGCATCTCCAACTTCTCTGGGCAACCTGTTCCAGTGTCTCACCACCCTCAGTCCATGGTGAACCCATTCCAGTTTCTCAATCCCCTTTATAGTGGGGGACAGCAGGATCAGATGGGGTATTTCAAAGCTGGTTGGATTAATAACTGTGTCTCCACTCATGGCTTCCCCGTTAGATATCCAAGACTGTATTTCCTATTTTATCTTGCTGCCGTTCAGCAGGACTCTGCCTGCCTGGATGAACGTGTTTTGCAGGGAGCAATCCCCATCTCTGTGCGTAATTCCCACTCTTTGTTAAAACCTGACCTTGCGCTGAGAAGAATCGAAACACACGGTACTGGGATAAACCCAGTTCACCCCGTTATTCACCAGCTTCCGTCTCAGCTACTGGGAGTCTAAGTGATCCCATATTTTCCTTGATTTCACGACTGATCAAGAGAGATAACTGCTCAGCATGAGCTGTTAGACAGAGTCTTAAAATGCCGTTAGAACCCCAGGTGTCTTGTTTGTTTTGCTTGAGGTCTATCAGCCGATCAGTTCAGGTGTGTCTGAGTAGCAGCCAAATTCCCTGTTGGGCAAATACTCGCTGTGCAGCCTCAACAGAATCAGTCCTGGAAATTCTTCCTCAAAAAGCTGCCCAATTTTCCTTCACTGGGATTTTGCCTCTGTAATCATTCATTTTAATGGAATTTATTATTTTTTTTTCCCTTTCAAGTTGATTTTAATATGCATATTAACAAGTTTAATATACTTTTGATTCAACACCTAAAATAATAATATATCCTAACCTGCTTATTTTATTGGTGTCATTTATCTTCATTCTAACAGGGACAATATCGCTTACGGGCATTTTGAAATACAATATCCTAATCTTATTTACTGTACACCTGGTAAATCTGAAATATAACAACACTTTTTTATCTTATTAGAAAAATGACACATCTGGATAGCTATAACTTATTAAGTCATCTTTACATTTTAATATCTGCCACTCATGCTCTATGGTATACGCAGAATAACTTAAATAGCAGTAATTACCTGGCAAACATCTTTGTGTTGAAATAGTTTGCAGCACAGTTTGACTGCCTCTCCTGAATGAAGAACAATAATGGAATGGATAATGAAGAATGAAGAATGGAATGGGGGGGGGGAGGAGGTAACTACCTAGGAAGAGAAATTTGGGATGATTTCTGGCCACGTCTCTTATTCAGCAGCATTGGGTCTTGCTTTGATTCATCTCCCGTGAAACAAACTTCATCAACTGAAAACTGACATAATTTCTTTTGCCGGAGAGAAACTGAGATCCAAAATCAGGCTGTGGGGTTTATGAACACCAGTGACAGAAGGCGAAGAAAGAGGCGAGACATGAAACATAACTGAGGAATATTGACTAAGCTCTGGTTCACATCCAGATTTGGGGTCTAGTCCTTAACTATGCACAGACACGTCACCAGACTCCACAGATGAGGGTGTTTTTGGAAACCACTAAAAGGCGTGTTTATTTAAAGCGTGTGGCAATTCCATTGACTTTTTCTAGACCTATTCAGGTGAGGAAAGTTACTCAAGAGTTTACTGACTCAGCGATGGTGTTGCTGCAGGGTTTTTTTTTGAACGCTGTTGAGCAGGAGTGGCCATCTCTGAAGCCCACAGATGTTTTGGAAGTCTGATCATCAGACCTTTCTGCCGCATCGCTGCAGGGGTGGGTGAAGCACTCCAAGTATGTGCTCTGCCTCTTCTTGAAGCTGGATGGTGAAAGATGCTCCATGTATATGAGCTACTGTTAGTGCTGGTGTCTTTCCACCGCAGTGTATGTATCACTCCGTGTCGCCCAGCAGCTGCTTGATTCTGCACTGGTGACTCAAGAAGCTGTAGAATAACTAGATAACTGACATTCTCTCTTCTGCACTTTAGGACTACAGCCTATTAGTTGCTGCTGCCGCCATTCCAAAAGACGTATACTTTACATGCATTGGCTTCTCTGTTTTATTTAGATGTGCTCCACAAATAGTGAGGGTCTGGGCAAATATTTCCAAAGAGATTGGAGAGTTCTCAGATGTCATGGGAGGGGTGTTCTGTTCTGAGCATGGAAAAGCTGATGATGAGGGGAGGAGAAGGCGTGGAAAAATAACTTAGAACCATAGAATCATAGAATGGTTAGAGTTGGAAGGGACCTTAAAGATCATCCAGTTCCAACCCCCCTGCCATGGTCAGGGACACCTCCCACCAGACCAGGTTGCTCCAAGCCCCATCCAGCCTGGCCTTGAACCCCTGCAGGGATGGGGCAGCCACAACTTCTCTGGGCAACCTGTTCCAGTGCCTCACCACCCTCACAGCAAAGAATTTCTTCCTAATATCCAATCTAAATCTCCCCTCTTCCAGTTTAAAACAATTACCCCTTGTCCTGTCTCTATGCTTCCTGACAAAGAGTCCCTCTCCTGCTCTCCTGGAGCTCCCTTCAGATCCTGGAAGGCTGCTCTAAGGTCTCCCCAGAGCCTTCTCTTCTCCAGGCTGAACAGCCAGAACCCAGATCATGTCTAAGCCCTGAAGCATCATCCCTGGACTGAATTGTCCTCAGTCCTGGTCATCTCACTGCCCACAATGGAGGAGGAAGTTAGAGGGAACCGTCTTTCTTCCACACCAGGGTTGGCTTCCAAAGGCAGACAAAGGTTGGGAAGGTGTTTTGGAGTCCCATGGAGTCACACCTGAAATCTGTGCTCCCAACTCAGAGTGCTTAGATCTCATTGAGAAAACTCCATAATTGCCATTTTCTGGTCTTGTTTAAGTTTTTTCTGTTAACCAGCACTGTCAGCAGCCTTAGGGAGGTGAAGTCTGACACCTGAAATCCCTCATGCTGCATAACGATCTGGCCTTGGGCAGCAGAGGTGGACAAGATGAGCTTCCTTCAGCTACTCTTTCCTATGATCATCCCAAGTAGCAGCTCTTGTCAGGAGTGTTTCCATGGTTTCGGTGTCTTGAACAGACTGTGTGTGGTTCCATCCCATGCATTACTCATGACAGACAACTGATGTTGGGGTGATTCAGGTGGGCTTTGGGAACTGGGAGTGATTATCTGAAATGATTTTTCCGCTTGAGCCGATATACGTTTTGAAATGGAGAGCCAGGGGGAGCAGATAATGCATGAGGAAAACAAAAGCACCATTCTGAAGAGCAGGACAAAAATGACGGGAAAAGTACTTGGGGGTGGGTGTGTGTCCTTCTTTTTACAGGGATTCCTGAGGGACTCTGCAATGGGAGAGTAATAGCTGACCTCATGGCCATGGGAAGGGAAGATTATACAATGATAGAATGGTTAGAGTTGGAAAGGACCTTAAAGATCATCCAGTTCCAACCCCCCTGCCCTGGGCAGAGACACCTCCCACTAGACCAGGTTGCTCCAAGCCCCATCCAGCCTGGCCTTGAACACCTCCAGGGATGGGGTTGAGCTGAAATACTTGCAGCTTGGAGGTTTTTCACACCCAGGTGGAAAACTGGCTGAAACAAATATCCAAGCTACAACAATGCATCCATGAAACACTTCTCAACCTTTGCATTTTGCTTCATGTTGTGGTAACTGTATTTTACACAGTATCTTTGTAGCCTGTGTAGGTGCGAGGCCAAGAACAAAAAGCATTCATTCCAGTCTTTAGCATGTGTTTAAAAAATGAATCAAAAGACAACAGCTCTCAACATAGCTCCCTGCCTTGGAAATTTAGCATGTCTCTCCTCTGATGACAGAAAAATCAGTAAATGAAAGACAGTGTACATGGAAATGGAGGACATAAATGATGTGCTTAGTGACGTGGTTTAGTGATGGGTGGTTGTTTCTCATCAGAGTTAGGTTGATGGTTGGACTAGATGATCTCAAATGTCCCTTCCAACTTAGACAGTTCTATAATTCTAAGTTTTAAGATCTGCCAGAAATGAAAAGGTGATTTTTCCCAATAAGATGCTCAAAAATGTCCCCTGAATATGCATTACTTTCCCCAACTGAATAATTTCACAGATCACCTTCTGTCCTGCCTGATATTTTCTATTTCTTTGGTTTGACTTTTTGTTCAAGAGGGGTTTGGTTTTGATCCCCCACTCCTAACAGTAAGAAAATTGTTAGTGAATGGATTGTGCTGGACCTTGTCTGTAGGTCCCAGATGACTAACTTCTCCCTTCTTTAGACCCCAGCCAAAAAGAGATATTTGAAGAAACACTTTTGAAGAAAATGTTAGTATTTGCGGTGCCTTTTCTGCAGAAAAAAAATCCAACCAACCAAACAAACAAAAAAACCCCAAAACCAAGCACCAACCAACCAAAAATGCTTACCTCAAATTCCTCCCATTTGCCTAAGAGTTTTTACAGCAAAGGACCATTTTCTGGATAGTTCAATTTTCAGCTGTCAAATTTCAGCTGTCATAAAAGCATCAAATGGCTTCTAGTTGGCATAGAGAATGATGTGATTTTGCTAGATTTGGATATTCTGACTTAGAAAGGCCCCTAAAATGTCTCTCTCTGGAACAGCAAGGGATGATCAACAACTTGAGTTCAGGCATGCTCTGGGGGCCATGAGGGGGCAAGAGTTCTGGTTTCTCAAATTGGTTGAGTCCCAGCATCCTGTAGATGTGAACCAAAGGACAGTAATAAATATTCAAAGACAAAGCTCATCCTTTCTGATGTTCTGGACTTAAAATATAAGCTGCCCAAAACCCAAAAACTCAGAAATCACCTTCCTTGTCTGAGTTAATCCCTTCTTGTGACGACTGATTAGTTGACACCTCTAAGGCTCACTGCAAACTCAGATGAAAATATCTGCATAAGAGATGTCCAATTTGCATTTTGAGGCTTCTCCCTCACACCTGTTGGCATTAAAAATGGATGTGGTTTCTTGTTGTTGTTGGGAATGGGAGATGGCAGGTTGTGAGACAGCTGCAGGTTGCACACCGAGTGGGGGGAACAAACTTCATTTGGTTCTCGGCAACCTAATATTTCTTTTATGTGGCCTTGAGAAGACTCCTCCCTTCCTCCTTGTGGTTAGAAGGGGTAAATACTCTTCTGTGATTGAGGCGGGAGCTTTAGATACTGATTTTGGTACCATCCACAAAGCGATGCATTTCCCTCCAGGCTGGATGCAGCTGAACACGTACCTGCCTTAAAGAAGAGTAAGCAAGAGGAAAAGAGAGCCTGTTTTCTGCTGTCTGTCCTGATCTGTGTGCAACCACATGATCCTTAATTACCATCTGTTGATTATTTTTCTCTCAAGGATTGATGGATGTGATTCATGGCCCTTTCAAAACAGAGCTGCTCCCTGACAAAAATGGGAAAGTCTTTGTAAGATTGACAAAATGAGGTGACTTCCAAAATAAAGAAGAGTGGCAGGTAGATCCATATCATCTGTGGTTCCTTACAGGGAGCTCTGGGAAGACCCCTTGACTCTTACTGGGGTCTTTTGGGAGATTTTCCAATATTATCTTGAGCCATTCAGCTGACAAATAGTTGCATTCAGTTTTTGAAGCTGGGGTTGGCAGCGTATTGAAAGACTTCTCCAAGAAGCTAGGAGAAGGGCAAGAAAAGCCAGATTTCCCATCACTCTGCCAGAAGCTTTTGAATACCGGGATCTCAGTAAAGTAGGGAAAAATCCCCTCATGATGGAATCCAGTCTGTGCCTATCGTTTGGGTGGTACTGAATGCTCTGAGCTGGATTCCAGAAAAGCAGCTTCTCCTCTGAGCCCCCTCAGGGCCTTCCCTTGGGACTTAATGCAAGAGATTTCAACTACCCTTTTCCACGCTTCCACCTATTTCTAGAATAGAAATAATACTTTCATAAATCCTTGAGATATTACAGAGGTAAAATTGCAAGAGAAAATTGAAAGATAAAGTTGAAAAGGTAAAACTGAAAGGCAAAGTTGAAAAACTGGCTTTTCTGAAGAAGATAGAAAATACCCCCCAAGTTAATTGCTCCTGAAAGTAACTTCTTTTGCAGCTCAGGCACATGATGTCTCTGTTTACTCCCAGAATGGGTGGAGGAGAAGCAACAGCCGGATAATCTGGAAATTAAAGAAAGAAAAGTCAACAAGTTGAAATGATCTATTGTAGTCATTAGTAACAGCATTGTAATAACCCAGCTTTCAGCACATTTCCAAATGCCCGGCTCTGTATGCATTTTTTTATAACAAGAATAATTTTCCTACCTCTTCTACCAAATCCCTTTAAATGGTGCCAGGGCAGTGTTCTTTTCCATCCCCCTGGGATGAATCTTGCGTTATTACTAAAGGGGGAACAATATGAAGATAACGTGGTCTTTTAAAGCAGCAGATCTCACATGCACGTTTTCCCCATGGAGGATGGTCTGACCATTTCTTTTTCCCTGTGTGTGCCTTGTGCTCTGCTAACCAAAGCTTTTCACCGTCCTACTGTGTGGAGAACTGTTCTGTGATCCCTCCACAAAAGAGGAGCTGGGCCCTGTTAACACCTTTACTGAGCAAAGGAGTCGGCACAAATACTGGAGGAGCTCATCCAATCTTTGGCCAAATAACTAGGGAAAAGCCAATGAGAATGTCAAAGTAACCTTCTTCCATGAAAAGCTCTAAGGAATCGTTAATACCCATAATATGAACCATTGCCAGGTCTCTGCAGCACAACCAGCTGTGGGAAGAATAACCTATTTAAATAAAAAACCCCCTATTTTTTCTCACTTTGCACTCTGTTAATAATAACAATAATAATTCAGGTTGGCTTGGACAGGCTTAGAACCAGTGAAGCACAGATTTAGTAGAGTTCAAACAAGTCTAGATTTAAAAAAAAAAATGCATTTTTTTTTTTCTGCAGTGCCCTCAAGGCTGTTACTGCTGGTTCACAGAATCACAGAATGATATGGGGTTGGAAGGGACATCTGGAGATCCAACCCTCCTGCCAGAGCAGGTCCACGCAATGTAGGTTGCATGGGAACGTGTCCAGGCAGGTTTTGAATGTCTCTAGAGATGGAGACTCCACCACTGCTCTGGGCAGCCTGTTCCAGGGCTCTGCCACCCTCAAAGTGAAGATGATCCTTCTCATGTTTAGATGGAACTCCCTAAGCTCAAGTTTGTGCCTGTTATCTCTTGTCCTGTCACAAAAAGGCTGTCTCCATCCTCTTGACACCCACTCATTTCATATTTATAGGCATTTCACCCCATTAATAATTAGCCTCACATATATGAGAAGGTGGGGGAGAAGAATTTCCCGGACCACTATGTCAGCTTCTAACCCTAACCATCACATCTTAAAAGTCAGACACGTTGTGACCCAAAGGGATCTCCTTTCAACTTGCTCCCCCTTTTAGACTTTCTCGTCTATTCCTATTTAAATGCCTCTTTCTGGAACACGGGCTGGCTGAGCTGTACTCAAGGACTGGGTATTGTCTCAAGTCTTCAGTGCAATGGCATCAGCGCTGCTTTGTCTCCACTGAAATAAGGGTATACAATCATAGAATGGTTAGAGTTGAAAGGGAACTTAAAGATCATCCAGTTCCAACCCCCCTGGCATGTCAGGGACACCTCCCACCACACCAGGTTGCTCAAAGCCCCATCCAGCCTGGCCTTGAACACTTTGGGGCATCTACAACTTCTTTGAGCAACCTCTTCCAGTGCCTCACCACCCTCACAGGAAAGAATTTCTTCCTAATATCCAATCTAAACCTCCCCTCTTCTAGCTTAACACCATTACCCCTTGTCTTATCAGGTCAGTGAACAACAGCTAGTCTGAGGTGGCTATTGAAGATGCAGAAGTGTCTCGGTTTGGTGGACCTCTGTTTCTGCAACTCTTTTAGCATGTTCTAACCCGAAAGGAAGACATATGGGAGTGCTTTCTTGTTAGATTATCCCCTCTTTGATTAGATGGTGCTTTTCAGCTTGAGACGCGGTTGCAGATCTGGAGTTTGCAAACAATAAGCATCAAGTGTCAGACAGCAAATTAATCTTCTGCTGAAATATACTGCTGAGTGGAAAGTGCTTATTTTTCCTGTCTTTTACACTGTTTTATGTCTGTTGCAATTTGCAGATGGCAGTACTAGTAGCTTTTGTTGCTCGTGGCTCTAAAACCAAAGAGTTAAAATCGTAATCTCCTTTAATTTCATAAGCGAATCCATCAGAAGATAAAGTAAAATTAAAAAAAAAAAAAAAAAAAAAGAGGAAAACAAGATATGCTTCTGGCGACAGGGTTGTGCTGTGGTAGATTTCAGTTAGATGGGACAGTCTCCTGACTTGCTTTGAGCAATGACATTGCAAACCCTCCTCTTGGGGGAAATAATATTATTTTTGCAATTTTATAGAGCTTTTCATCCATCAGTTTATGAAGGAATAAGTACAAGCTATTGTTAATGAGGATGGCTGGGACTAATTTGTAGACTAGACATTTAACAGACAAATTAGAGAGCAAGTTCTGTGCTGAGAAGAATTTACAATGTCGACAAGCAGCAAAGATGAGGGATGGGTGGTGACAGAAGCCAGCAGTAGGAAACAAACAATGATGGTGTAGATTCTTTATCCACACAGTAACGACCACAATTAACTTTGTTCATTTATTGACATGCCCACGAGGAATAAGGAACTTTCCAGTAGAGTCTTAAAAATGAAGGGGCCATAAGTCTGACATTTAGAGGGGGAGCTCTGCCACAAGACGAAGAGGGGACAGGAAAGCCACCTTGCCGTTGCAACCACTGGCAGCTTCAGCCTGAGGTGAAGGTGATTTGGCACTGCAGACAGATCTGCTGCCCTCCCAGAAGATCAGTTACTGCTGCTTTAACCTGCAAGAGACAGCTCTGTTTACTTGGCTTGTATCAGGATTATTAACCTTGGTCCATACTCACAGATATCCATACAAGATCATAGAATCATAGAATGGCTTGGCTTGAAACAGACCTTGAAGATCATCAAGTTCCAATCCCCTGCCATGGGCAGGGACACCTCCCACCAGTTCAGGTTGCTCAAAGCCCCGTCTGGCCTGGTCTTGAACACCTGCAGGGATGGGGCAGCCACAGCTTCTCTGGGCAACCTGGGCCTCACCATCCTCACAGTAAAGAATTTCTTTCTAGTTTCTCATCTAAATCTCCTCTCTTTCAGTTTAAAACCATTACTCTCCCATCCTATCGCTCCATTCCCTGACAGAGTCCTTCCCCATCTCTCCTCTAGGCCCCTTTTAGGTAATGGAAGGAGCTATAAGGTGTCCCCAGAGACTACTTTTTGATGTGATGTGAATGCAGACTGCACAAACCAGGCTCTCCCAGAGAGTACGTGGTCTAAGCTGCCGTGCATCACAACAAGATTAAAGACCACAACCTCAACACATGGGAACTCTCCTAATTTGTGAAATACCCTGACAGCAGGAGTAAGAGATGGATTTTTTTTTTCCCCTGTTAATGTCTACCATAATAACTATGGGAAAGCATGTCTTTGCCAAGGATGAGAGAAGCAAAACGGATGCATAAGGGCAGATATTTTCTGTGTGGGTGTGAAAAGAAAGCAGGGTGTGAGCTGGGCTTGCTTAGGGCAGGATTTGCATGACTAAGCATGGGTGTCTGTGTTGGAAGTGCCAATATCAGAGGCCATCACTGCTGGCTCCCTTTACGGTCAAGGAATAATGAGTCAATAGAGCTAGGGGTTCTTAGGACATTATTCATCTTTTCTCTGTCTTTAATTGATTAAAGAAAACCTATCCCATACATCAAGTGAGATGAATCCCACCTCTGGACAACTCTGCACTGCTACCTCTGCAGAGGAGTGTACCAAAGAGCCCTACTCAGATACAGAAACTGAAATAGATGCAGTGACACTTTCTGGGAAAACTTAATTGATTTTAGGTGATTAAACCCACACTGAGCTCCCTGCTACCACAGACAGGCTCCTGGCTGTACTGAAATGAGTTAATTGAAAGGTATTTTGGAAACGTCTTCCTGAGCTGCAGTAGAAACCAAGTCAGTGTGTGTAGCATAGGACTAAAATATCCTCTAATTTTGATTGCACAAGTGTTTTTAACCAAAAAATTTCTCATTGAAAGGGAAAGACTGTCACTTGTTTATGCAAGGGAGACCTCTAAGTTAAGCATTGATCTTCCTTGTTCCTTGTTTCTTGATTTAGTGCACAACTAATTACCTGAAAAGGTTCCACTGCATGGCACATGGGCAAAGGGAAAGACTCCTTGGGTGACCACAGTATGGCCATGGGGGTGTGTTTCTCCCTTCCTGTTGCATTCATTCTCATTATAGGATCATAGAATAGTTTGGGTTGGAAGGGACCTTAAAGATCGTAGAGTTCCATCCCCCCACCATGGACAGGAACACCTCCCGCCAGACCAGGTTGCTCAAAGCCCCATCTAACCTTGAACCCCTGCAGGGATGGGGCATCCACAGCTTCTCTGGGCAATCTGTTATGGCAATGCTGTCCTAGACCTTGAAGCTCCTGTCACTAGCAGTACTGGAAGGCTTTTGGGCCATTTACAGAAGTGTGGTCTCTTACATTAAAGAATTTCTTCCTAAGATCCAATCTAAATCTCCCTTCTTCTAGTTTAAAACCATTACCCCTTGTTCTATCACTCCACTTCCTGACAAAGAGTCCCTCTCCTGCTCTCCTGGAGCTCCCTTCAGATCCTGGAAGGCTGCTCTAAGGTCTCCCCAGAGCCTTCTCTTCTCCAGGGTGAACAGCCCCAGCTCCCTCAGCCTATCCTCATAGCAGAGGACATCCCTCTGAACATCTTTGCTGGACCTGTTGTTCCAATAGTTCTATGTCCTTTCTAAGTTGAGGACTCATGAGCTGGACCCAGGACTCCAGGTGGGGTCTCATGAGGAAGACCTGTTCCAGTGCCTCACCACCCTCACAGTAAAGAATTTATTCCTAATATCCAATATAAATCTCTCCTCTTCTAGTTTAAAACCATTACCCCTTGTCCTATCACTATGTGATATGTGGCCTCTGGTTCTGGAACTTAATTAGTCCAATTGGGCCCTACTACCACAGGTACTGTGGTAGCACAAGGTTCAAGCTCGATGCAGATTAACTTTGCCAAGGTCACTGAGATTTATTTAAACCAGGAGTAGAATACAGAATATCCCACCAACTCAATGGACAATTATCCACTGGCCTAATAATTTACTAGGCTTTAACCTTTAAATATAGTGAGCTTCCAATTTGCAAACAAAAACATCAAACAAAGCCAAATACATTCAAACTTTGTCAGTAAAGCAAAACTGCTGACTCACAACTTTTTCTTTATCTTTTTTTTTTTTTTTCGGTAGAAACTCGGTTTAATCATTTTGTTTTGCAGGAATGGGGTATAATTAGGGAACCAGTGAGCATGTAACTCTGTGAATTTATTATGCAAGCAGCTATGAAAATGACTGTCTTCAGCACAAACTGATTGAATGTCATTAAGAAGAGTGAATCCAAGGGTGAGGCCCCAGTGGGATGCCCTCACATGGGAAACATAATTGGATAAAGTAGCATGGAGCCATGAAAACCCAATTTGCCTCTTTCTTATGCTTACATGAACTTCCTCCTCATATCTTCTTCATCAGCTGTGGAACCAGGAATTCAATGAGACAGATCAATCATCAGGATGATCTCTACCATATGTAGGCGAGCTATTTGGGTGCAAAACACACCAGCAAATGCAAGTTAAAGCCAAGATGCTGATGCCCTTCTGCAGATACTGGAAGGCTCTTCTAAGGTCTCCCTGGAGCCCTCCCCAGGCTGAACAGCCCCAGGAGAGCAGGAGAGGGACTCTTTGTCAGGAAGAGTAGTGATAGGACAAGGGGTAATGGTTTTAAACTAGAAGAAGGGAGATTTAGATTGGATATTAGGAAGAAATTTCTCAGAAAGGTGGTGAGACCCTGGCCCAGGTTGCCCCGAGAAGCTGTGGCTGCCCCATCCCTGGAGGGGTTCAAGGCCAGGCTGGATGGGGCTTGGAGCAACCTGGTGTGGTGGGAGGTGTCTGTGCCCAGGGCAGTGCAGTTGGAACTGGATGATCTCTGAGGTCCCTTCCAATTCTAACTGTTCTGTGATTGTATGATTCTATGAACAAGTTTTGGTGCTTCTTCACACTCCTCTTTATGCCAGATCCTGAAAGTGCAAGCTCAGTGCTTCCCCAGTCCTGTGATAATCTGGGATCAGATCAATCTTCTAAAGACATTTTATTTCAGACATCAGAAAGTTGCCCAAGACCCTGTCTAGAAAGTACATAGTCATTACCGTTGTGGAGAGAGCAGCTGGAGCATAATTGATGTTCAGCAATATGATAAAACTGCTGCAGTATGAAGCTCTTTGGGGAAGGGTTTGTCCTTTAGCAGTGTGTTGATACAGTTTCTGGATGCTGCTGCAGCCTCAATGCAATGAATTAATATAATAGCTATGTGATGCAATGATATGGGGCTTTTTTGTTTTTTTTGTTGGTTTTTTGTTTTTTTTTTTTTTTTCTTTTTTCATGTGGGAGAATATTTCTAGATTCCAGTTTGCTTCTGAGATTACTAATTAAACTAATTATAGCTGTTCTGGTGTAGAAGCTCATACCTGCGGTACCAAAGTGTAGCTTTATAAAGGTACCAAATGAGCCTGGGATGGGCTGCCCAGGAAGGCATGATTTCCATACAACAAAAATTGGTTGCAGCAGTGCAATAGAGAAAACAAGCCATGCAGAGCGTCCTTTGGAGGGGAAAATCCTATCTCAGTAATCAACG
This sequence comes from Pedionomus torquatus, assembly GCA_013398155.1. Lineage (NCBI taxonomy): Eukaryota > Metazoa > Chordata > Aves > Charadriiformes > Pedionomidae > Pedionomus > Pedionomus torquatus. Next base: position 105,784 of record VZRU01005556.1, on the reverse strand, counting down.
AGATTCCATTGTAAATGGCTGTGAGATGAAGTCCTGGTAGATTCAGTAAGATCTGAAAAAAAAAAAAAAAACCAAAAAAAAAACCAAACCAAAAAAACCCACCTTGAGATAGTGTCGTGCACGAGGCTATTAAGAAAATATGTGGCCATGGGTGAAGTGCTGCAGTGCAGTCATGAGCTCAAGGATGCTTAAGGAACNCTTTCTGGCCCTCCACAAAGTTGGACAAGTGTGCCCAGTCGTGAGCACACAAAAGTCATGTTAAGAGCTGTAGGTGCCAAGAGCATGGATGTGCATGGTCTGGAATAAATTAGGTACCAGTAATATCAGGAAGTACACACCTAATGCACAGTTGTTCAATTAGTCACGATAGAGAAAGTACGAGGAACAGAACAGGTTTAAACTCCTTCCTAAAAAATTGCCTATTCAGTAAAAAGAGGCTTTTCTTTACTTCTTTTGTTGGGCATATGCATGTTTTTTTAAACAAATAGGCAAATGATCTTTCACACTTCGAACTACTGAACAGTTCTGCATTCTGATACATGACAGACATTCACGGCTGGCAAATATCAAGAGATAAAAGTTTGGGAGAGCTCTTATGGGATTGTGCGGAGCAATAATTCTCATTAATCTTGCAGTTAATTAGAAAATTTAACAGCAACAAACGACATTTTAATAACTATTTTCTCTCACAGACACTTTCACAGGATGGAGGTGATTTGGAAAACAAATTTTATTGGATATTTTTAGTGGGAAACTCTTTATATAAAGAAAGATTAGATCATTTTTAGCAGGTAATCATGATATCAGGATATTCAACTATTGGTATTCAAGGAAACACATATATCTCCTAGGGAACCCACTAAAAATACCTTTAGGATTATTTAACGTTAGAGTTAAAGAAAATTAAAAGAGCAGTGATAGAATGGGAGCAGGAGGGGAAGAAGAGGCCCAGTCCCCGATGTTTTATAGCAAAGATTTAGGAAAGAACCGATTTGCTTTGGTAGATCAGACCAGGTGGGTCTCTCAGGCCCCGAACTCTACCCTCCCTGTGATTGTCATCCTGAATCTCTGCATCGCTTGGGCTCCCATCCCCAGCCAGAGCACTAATCGTGGAAAGCAGACAATAGGAACTTGCTTTTAAGCTCCACAGAAACTCCCACCCCACAGAAAATCTTTCATCTCACTTTGTTTTCCATCCCTCAGAGAAAGGAGGTCTGGCAACCACAGGGTCATCCCTGCTTCATCCCAAAAATGTTTGCCTTGTGTCAGAGGAATGGCACTTTTCTAACTATATAATTTTTTTTTCCTGGAAAGCTTCTCCTTAATTAGTTGTCCTCTTTGCTTGCAATCTGAGGTCTGTTGCCCTGGGGGAGAATGCGTGCCTGTTACCTATTTAATTAAATATGTTTGAGACTATAGGACTGCAAGATATGTTTTAAGATAGCATTCTTAGGCTTAATCTTACCTCTCCTTTTTTTTTTTTTTTTTTTTTTTTTCGTTTTTTTTTGGTGCAGAACCAAACTTAAAGAGCAGAGGTTTTGAGATCCCAGGATCTCCCTCATTTCCTTGGTTCTAAAAACATTTCTTTAGGGGCTTCTCTTGGTGGTGTCCTTTGAGCAACAGATGGAGAACCACTTTCGAAAGGCTCAAAAGTCCGGATTAAACCCTTTTGACATAAAACCTTCCTTCTTAAAGCGGGGCTGAGGTCTTCATGGAAGGTATGGAAACACTGATGTTTTCACATTGAGATAACACTGTTACAAGGCCAAGCATCACATGGCCAAGACACCTCGAAGCCAGCTTTCTGGCACTTCACTCTTCTCCCTGCTCTCCCCTAACCAGCTTTCACCAATACTCCATGTTTTTTGAAGTGTGATTCTCAGAACTGTGGCTGAGACACACTCTGCTGGGGTTGAGAAAAAAAGATTGGTGGCCTTGAGCGAAGATGAATATTTTTCTTGTAAGCTGTTCTCCTGCATTTGTGTTGAAGCAGGATCCTTCAGGTTCTTACTGGACCATACAATCATAGAATGGTTTAGATTTGGGAGGGACCTTAAAGATCCTTTAGTTCCACCCCCCCTGGCCATGGGCAGGGACACCTCCCACTAGAGCAGGTTGCTCAAAACCCTGTTCAACCTGGCCTTGACCAACTCCAAGGATGGGGCATCCATAAGTTCTCAGGGCTACATGGGCCAGTGTCTCCCCACCCTCACAGTAAAGAATTTCTTTCTCAGATCTCATCTAAATCTCCACTTTTCCAGTCTGAAGCCATTGCCTCTTCTCATATCACTACATGCTCATGTAAAAAGTCCCTCTCCAGATCTCTAGCAGGCCCCCCTTCAGAGACTGGAAGGCCACTATAAGGTCTCCCTGGAGCCTCCCCTTCTCCAGGCTGAACAAAGTGAACTTTCAGCAAGCATTCACAGCAGAGGTGCTCCAGCCCTCTGATCATCTTCATGGCCTTCCTCTGGACCTGCTTCAACAGGTCATCGTCCTTCTTTTGCTGAAGACTCATGCATTCATTTGGACAGTGTGACACCCATCAGCACTTGTATCACGCACTTATTCAGATTCATCTATTTGTGTTGAACTTATCTTGCTTAGGAAGAGACGTCATATGAAACACTGACCAGAGCTTTTCTAATGGCAGCTTGTAACTTCTGCTGCTCCTCTCCTGCTCACAAGCCTGATTACCCTTTCTTGGGAAAACAACTGTAATTGTCTGATATAATTGGTTCTGATAAACTGAAGATTTGGCGCTAGCACAGGAACCAAGATAATAACACAAGTCTGGGAAATAAGTAGGGAGGAGAAGAAACAGCAAGGGATTTCAAGTAACAAGCATGGGCAGAAGTAGTGGGGACTCTTGGCCAGTTGGAAGGTACTTAGACCTGCTGTCTTAAACAGAGTTGTAGAGACCACCACCCGATTCCATGGGGCAACCATCGTTATAGGTACCTTGGTCAAGCTGGCATGACTTGCTTTTCTTGTAGGAATGCCTCAGCTGGGGGAAGCTTGAACACAAATCAAGGTAAAGTGGGACGAAAGGAGACTCTAAAGTGGTTTCTCTGACCAATCAACCTTACCAGGTCTTCTTCCTCCCTCCTCAGCTGTTGCTGGTGTCAACAACAGTTTTGCTGCAGGGCTACGATTTCATATGACGTGCCCCCATATTATTTCCCTTCCAGCCATGCCCCCACCTTTATTTAGAGACAAGAGCCCTGAGTCAGACAATGCTTCATCTTGCCAGCTGCTCCATCACTCTCCAAACAGCAACAACCAGACACTCCCCCCAGCAATCAATCCTGCTGCTCCCCCCGCCTTCCACCAACCGGTCCTCTTGCCAAGAGCAAGAAGAGCTTCCCTGTTCCCAACATCCTGCCACTCTAATTTAACGGGTTTCTCACAAAGTCTAGACTTCTCCTGAATTGCATGTTAAAAGCTTCTCCTCCACTTCAGCTCCATTAATACTTGCAACTCCAGGCCCAACAAGGCTCATGCTCCTCCGTGGGCTCATCGGGTGAATTACAGTTCAAATGACAACCGTGCAACTCCTTGGCAGTGAAGCTGTGCCCTTTTATTCCTGTATTTTTCTGGAGGGAAGGAAAGAAATGATGAATTCCTTGGAGGCTGCTGTCTGTCCCGTTGCAGCAGAAATTCACTGAGCTGGGAGAGTTCAGTACAAATTGGGTCGCTTGTGTTATAGCCAGTTTATAGCATCACCCTGCAAGCGAGTAAAAACTCTTTCTCACAGAGTCTCAGGGTGCCTGTGTTGATTGTGTCGTAGATGTAAAAGATGAAAGAAGGCTAATGGGGCAATTACAAAGTCTTTTGGTGCCTCATTTTCTCTCTGCAGACCTTTCCTTGGCATTAAATTCGGTCTTGCGTCCAAAGGCCTAAGCGGAGCTAGTTGCAATATTTCCTTTTAGGAAAAAAATTCCTTTTTTTTTTTTTCCTCAAACAAATAAAAACCCCACCATTGTTCATCAGTTTCAAATTGTCATGTTTTTAATGGTATCTGGGGAAGCCTCTAAAAAAAGCCATCGGCTTTCAATTTTGAATTTTTCTGTCCTTTCCCAGTTTCTGCTTTTCTCCATTCCCCTACTGACAAAACAAAGAAAGAAAGAAAAATAAGAAAATCTTTTAAAAAAGAGGAGCAAGAGGAAAACATGAGATGTCATTAAAAGGTTTATTTGTATATTTAGTGCTCTGTAAAACCCAGGACTGAGTCATGTCTTTTTGCCACGTGGAGAGCTCGTGACTGTTGCTTCATTCAACGCTGAAGGTAGCTTTCTCCAGGGCTGGGCATCCCCTTCGTGATTCCCCAATTCACTGATTCCAGCCACACATTTTCAGTAATTCTATGGTTTTTGGCACATATGCTGAGTTGATCAGGTATAGAAATCTCCACTCTCTATCCCACTAGAAAAACCTCTTTTCCTCACTGAGTATTAGCCATTAGTAATTTAGCTTTTTCATTTTATTTTCTATAGCCAACTGCTAATTTTGTCATCACTGCTAAATCAAATTCCTTGGGAAGGTTTGCTGCTGTGTAGAAGAACGCACCAAGAAGCTCTGCAACACCAGACCAGCTTAATTCCAGCTCAGCAGACTTACGGCTTCCACACTCCCACGTGGTCTGCGTTTTCTCTCACCTTTGAAGATTTCTCAAAAGCTGACCCCAAAACGTAAGGCAGACGCTTGACCCGTCTTACAGAATTTCAGCGTGTAAGTCCCTAAATATTCCATGCATTTCTGTGACTAGATAGGCATTGCAATGTGCTTGGTTTCTGAGTGACTGCAGAAGGCTTTGGCACCCAAAAGTGATACTAAGTCTTCCACGTTATTGTAATTCCAAAGCCGTAAACAGAAATAATCACTGTACTCTTTTTCTTAGATGTTCTAAGGAGATCATCTCTATCTAGCACTGGACCCCATTTCATCTCTGGTTTTTCCCTCCTGCCCCAAAGTCCATGGCCTTTTAATTGATGTCTTTAGATTTTTCCTGTACGGCTTCTCAACACTTCAGATATCATTATTTGGATCAGTTGCTACCACTTTCCCTTCTCATCACAAATTATTACACTGCTTTAGAGCTTCTGATCAGTGTTTTCAGGTTGCTCATGGTGCAAGATATACTGTATGTTCCCAAACATCTAGCACAAGAGCACTGACTTTCACAATCCCGTGTCACTGCAGAAAAACAAAATAAATCATATTATAACCTCACTTGTTCTGAATTTAGGCTGGATCCTGACCCTTCCAACCCTGCAGTCTTCCCTGGGCTGCTGTCTCTGCCTCCTCCAAATGGATGTTCTGCTGATGCTCTGGTGATGCTGATGGGCCCACTCAAGCTGGGCCCTTCTCCACAGGGGTCTTTTTGCATGTGAGCTCTACACCTCACCAGTAATGTTTGTGCAGAGCACCTGGAACTGGTTTATTCTTGTGCACTTTCTCCAGTAGCAGGTTTTCTTATAGGACTTCATCCCCTGAGAAGTTAAACCCATGTTGTTGTCTCCTCCCTCTTGTGTGATGTTCTCTCTGATTTCTGCACCAGCCTCCAATCCACAGTGGCCATTAGGATTCTCCAATCGCTTTCTCCCAGATGGCTAATAAGGCATTAAGCAGATTGATCCGACATTGATCCGCTCTACGATCCAAAAGACACCTCTCTGTGACTCACACGTACCTTATATCCCAAAGTACGACACGCTATTAAGGCATTGGGTTTGGATTCTGGAGGTCTGGGCTTTGTCCATCTCTCTCTCATCATCTTTTGGATGTATTTGTACAGGGGACTTATTTTCTTTGAACTATTCTTCCATCAGAGGGTTAAAAACACCACTCTTCTGCACAGGAGAGTTTTTAGGACATATTTATTAGACTTCACTTGGCTGCTGTGTTACCTGTGGCCACAGGAATATATCTGGACCCAGAAGTGGAGCCTATGGTTGGCTGACCTGCTGGCCAGTCTGGACATGAACCTGTGGCTGGAAAAAATAGAGGTTCTGGTGTCCTGTGATTTCTCAGGAAACAGCAACGGGAAAATTCTGCTCGACTCAGCTACTTGTGTGTGGCATCTCATTCAGTCACAGGCGCTAACGGGACCAGAGTTGGGGCTCTCCATCAGTCTTCTGCTGTAATTGCTGCCTCCGTTGGGAGAGGGTAAATTTGGCAAACACTCTGTTCACTGAGTTACTTTCGATTCTCAGGAGCTTGATTTTTCTGCGTTCCGGTTAAAAGTAAAAAAAAAAAAATTTAAAAAGGTGAAACAATCCCCTGTTCTTTAGTACTTAATCCAAGATATTATTAATGCTTTTTTACCAAAACTAAAATTTATTGAGAGCATTCTGTGGGGTATACACTAGCCTGGATAAAGGTTATTCTTTGTTTTCTGTGCATCCACCTATTTTATACTCAGCAGTCCTCTCAGAGACACTATAAATTAATATCATAGAAACATAGAAACATCCAGGCCAGAAGGGACCTCCAAAGGTCATCTAGTCCGACCTCCCCGCAGTCGCAGGGACACCCCCAACTAGACCAGGTTGCCCAGGGCCTGGTCAAGCCTCACCTTGAATAGCTCCAGGGAAGAGGCCTCAACCACCTCCCTGGGCAACCTGTTCCAGTGTTCTACCACCCTTAGAGTAAAGGAATTTTTTTTTAATATTCAACCTAAATCTACTCTTCTCCAACTTAAGTCCATTGCCCCTCGTCCTATCGCAGCAGGCCTTTGTGAACAGCCCCTCCCCAGCCTTCCTGTAGCCCCCTTTAGGTACTGAAAGGCTGTGATTAGGTCTCCCTGGAGCAGTACTTTGTGAGAGACTGTTTCAAATGCCACATCATTAACTGGCATATTAAATCTACAGATTTCCTTTCACCCAATAATTTTATAATTCTCCCAAAGAAAGCATTTTTTCATACTATACTTCCTTTTACCCCTTTGCATCCATCCCCTGCTGTTTGCCACATGTAATGGGGTGCATTGTACGGTGTCCTCATTTCCCCCACCCCACAGTTGTGTGCATGAGGCTCTCATCAGAAAGGCTGGACCAGTTCTGGCAACAGAATAATCATCATGTAGCCTATTGAGGAGTGAATCCTGGCCTTCTTCCTTTCCAGTCCCAGACTCCAAGAAGTCTTCAGCTCTGAGCTGGATAATGGCAGCTCCTGGATTCCTCTTGCTCTTTGGATGTTTGGTCAGGGAGTGTGTCATAGAATCATAAAATGGTTCAGGTGGGAAGGGACGTTAAAGATATCTAGTTCCAGCCCCCCTGCCATAGGCAGGGACACCTTCCATTAGACCAGGTGGCTCAAAGCCCCATCCAACCTGGCCTTGAACCCCTCCAGGGATGGGGCAGCCACAGCTTCTCTGGGCAGCCTGTTCCAGTTCCATGAGAAGGAGGAAAACAGCTCAAGGATGAAAAGTTCTGATCATTAGAAAATGCATTAAAATCTTTCCAGTCCTACTTTGGAGATCACCTGCTGGGTGATCTGAAATGGGGATTCCCACTTGGTGGAAGATCTCATGCTGCTGCCAACAGCTGGGACCTTCAGGCTCAGATACTCTTAAGACAGTGGACAGCAAAATCCCAGAAGATTTACCCTAATTATAGTAAAGCTTTTCAGGGTAGATTTTTCCCATCATTGGGAAAAGCAAGTAGAGATGGTTTAGTAACTATGTGACTGCCACTTGGGAAATCAGCAATTGTGGGAAACGTTGGACAAGCTGTCGTGGGAAATGGGCAAGCCATTGTGAGCTTGGTTCTCCTTTTGATTTGCATTGATAGAGCTCAATTGTGGAAGTGGAAACTGGTATACTTGTCTCTGCTTCTGTACAAAGCTGGCATTGTCTCTCTTTTGGTCACATCCTATTAGGATGATGTCAGATTTGTAACCTCTGCCTGTGGAGGATGTAGTGAAGGAATGTCCTTTTGAAGAGGTCTCTGAGGCCAGCTCCAGCGCATCAGTGTCTCCATCAGCCCAGCTACTCTGTCTGTGACAGCCGGTGCTCATGAGCACATAGGGTAAGGTCATAAAATGAGAGGTATAAAGAGGTAATTTCTTACATTTCCTGAGTTAGAATACATCTGATTAAATAAACATCTTTGTCAAAACAAATGGGGAATAAATTGAGTCAGTAAATGGAGAGCTAGTCAACCCAGACAGTGGAGTTCAGGACGTGATTCATCTGATCCCGTAGCAGATTTATAAAAAAGGTCAGGTGACTCACTCCTTAAAAATGCCTATATCTCTCCATTAATTATAAAAACAACTTGCTTTGACATGTTCAACCTTGATTCTGTAGACATCTACAGCTGCATGGCCTGAGCCAAGCTCAAGCTGATTGGTTATTTCTTGAAGCTGGAAAAGTACAGAAGGATTGTCCCCTTATTAGATATGCAACTGGTGGGTGATGCCTTGGGTAGCAAAGCTTCAGATTTTGGTCATCCCACAGACACCTTCTTATATTTTTTTCTTTCTGATGGAGCTGAAAAGATTTGAGACAAAAATCTCTGGTGTTCTCCGGCCACTACCGAGAATATATCACCCATTTGAATGTGTTCCTTACCTTAGGTAATCTTTCAGTCTGAGTCTTTTAAATTAATTTTTCCATTCAGATCCATGTGCACAAATTCCCACGTGTGAGTGCAACAGATACTGGAGGTTGTATATTCTCTTTGTGTGTGTGTGTGTGTGTGTGTGTGTGTGTGTGTGTGTGTGTGTGTGTGTGGGTTTGTGTGTGTTTTTTTTTGTGTGTTTGTGGGTGTGTGTGTGTGTGTGTGTGTGTGTGTGTGTGTGTGGTTCGTTGGGTTTTGATTTATTTGGTTGGTTGGTTGTTTTTTTTCCGGGAGTGTTGCTTGAGTATCTTGGGTTTTGGTTTTTATTTCTCTCGTGGATGAAATTTTGCAACTGAGCCATTTTTGAGATGCAGAGGTCTGGGAAACTGAAAACCTTCTATGATATTATTATCGCTATTGTGAAGTGAACTCTTAGAAGAACATTTTATATATTTGACTTCAAGCTTTCAATGCTCAGCTTTGAAGTATCCCTTCCAATGTTTGTAAGTCCTTATGGTGACTTTTTTATATAATATGTAATAAAAAGTTCCTTGTTTCAACACGTTCTTTTGTTGTGAACCTTGGAGAAGAGCCCTTGGCTCTATCTATGGTATAATCTTCTGCTGGGTAGCCGAAGACAGCAGTATTCCATTCACCTTCTCTTTTTAACGTTGAACAGAATGAGCTACCCCAGCATCTCCATGTCTGCCATGTGCTCCATCCCCTTGACCATCTTGGTGATCTCCACTGGACAAGTAGGTGCGTGTCTAGCACTGGGAAGTCCCACACTTGACATAATAATCCAGGTGTGATTTACTGAATTAGAGGAGAAGAATCCAGGAGGCCATCATGTGGATTTCATAGAGATGACCACTACCCACTGTGCCCCGTGGTCCTGTCATTTTTCTCTTAGTCCACTTATCTAGTCCAGATCTCTCCAATACATCTGCAAAAGTACTATGGGAGACTTTTGAAGCGTTTGATAAAATCAAGGTAAATGACACCTACTTCTCTCTGTTTTCTTGGAGCTAGTTGTATCACCGTAGAAGGCAATCATGTTGGTCATGCTTTATGTGCCCTTAATAAACTAATTCTGGCTCTTCTTAGATACTTTTGTCTGTCACCTTTCCATAGGTTCCAGGAGGATTTGCTCTGTAGATTTTCCAGAGGCTACTGGCCTGTAGTTACCTGGATCCTGCTTTTTGCCATTCTTTAAACTGGTTGTGACATTTGCTTTTTTCCAGATAAGAGAAAATCCTTTTCATATACGCTAGAAAGTGGCCTCACCATGACACTGTTGAACATGCCTGGCATCTTCAGTTGTGTGATCCTATAGACTTATGTGTATCCTATTTGCTTATAGCATCATAGAATGTTTAGAGTTGGAAGGGACCTCAGAGATCATTGAGTTCCAACCCTCCTGCTATGGGCAGGGACACCTCCCACTAGACCAGGTTGCTCAAAGCCCCATCCAGCCTGGCCTTAAACACCTCCAGGGGTGCTTAAGTGGCCTCTAATTCTGTCTCACTCTACCATGTCTGCAGGAACCTGGGAGGTCTGATGGTAAAACTTTGAGTAAATTTGAAGCCAAAGCAAGCACTGGTTAGAGAGGTTTTTATCACATCGTATATGGCATAGATGATGCAAAGACAGTTGCCCCAGCTGGTAGTTTCTTCTCTCTTATTCTTAGAAAAGTTTCTCCTGTCCTTGCTGCTGTCGCTAAAACCATAACCCTACAAAAAGAAAAAAAAAAAAAAGTCAAAAAATCAACTGCTCTGTTGTATGAAATAAATAAATAAAGGCAATAAAATGAAAGAGATAAGGTTCCCACCATGAAAAATATATTGCCTGTAAGTGAGGAACGAGTTGCTCCATGAGTAAGCTGAACCGCTCCGGCCGTATTTCACTTCCCTGTGAACGCTGCAGAGAAAGAAGCCAGGGCAGGACGTCAGGATCAGCATGTAAATGAAAAGTTTGGCAGCTGTGTGAGACCTGAGGAGTGGAACCACATAAAGAAAACCAGAACAATAAGAAAACTATAGGCTGGACTTGTTCTGGTGGGCGACAGTTGCAGGATCACCTGATAAAGCCAGTTGCTGTGTCCCAGTGTGGCAACTGGAATGGGAGGAGGGCTATCTGAAAGGCAATAGCTTCCCCTTGCTGCATGTGTGGGGCTGGATTTCAGCCGCTGACAGGTAGCCAGAATGTTCTTTGGGCTTGTATCTCTTCTGGCAGAAATGGACATGGCTTTGTTGACCTCACAGTGCTTTACAACATAGATGGTTCTGGCACCTCCTGTTCTGATTTTCATCCAAATATGAGGGAATCCTTTGGGTCACGTGTGGGTGAGCAGGGCTGCAGGTGTGGAAAAAAAGGCTACAAACATCCCTCTAAACTATTCTTAGAAGAGTTCAGGATATTTTGGCCATAAAAGGTTCTTTCTGAGCCCAGTAGAAGATTGTAGAGAACAGTGAGGGCTGGAAGTGAACTAAAATGCTGTGGAGAGAATCAGGATGCTAAGGTGATGCTCTGGTGACAGGCACAAATCATTTTTGAGGCAGGTTTCATCCATGACATGTTTCTCTGTCTTCCGACTCTCCTCTGGGAAACACTCAGCCCCACCACTTGAGTGCATAGATAAACACTGCCAGGAGCACTCATACCCATGAAGCCACAGGTTGATCAAGTCAAACAGAAATGTCCAGTGGAAAGGAAGAGAAGAAATAATCCAAGACATAATGCACTTAACTGATACAAGAGGTGGTTTGGGCACTAGGACATCTAGAAATATCTCCAACCAAGGCTTTACCTACATGTGTAGCTTTATGTAAATCCTGTAGAATTTAGGGAGAGTACTTCATCCCACAGTTATCATAGAATCATAGAATGGTTAGAGTTGGAAAGGACCTTAAAGATCACCCAGTTCCAACCCCCCTGCCATGGGCAGGGACACCTCCCACTAGACCCGGTCACTCAAAACCCCATCTAGCCTGGCCTTGAACACTTCCAGGGATGGGGCAGCCACAACTTCTCTGGGCGACCTGTTCCAGTGCCTCACTACCCTCACAGGGAAGAATTTCTTCCTAATATCCAATCTAAATCTCCCTTCTTTTAGTTTAAAACCATTGCCCNGAGTAGAGGGGGAGAATCACCTCCCTGGCCCTGCTCGTCACACTTATTTTTGATCCTTTTTTTTCCAGGAAAAACCAAGTCTTTATGGTCCATGGGCACTCAGGAGCCTCTGTGAACTACTCACAAAGTAGCTCTTCTGCTGACATAACTTTCTCTGAGAGAAGACCACCAAAACTGTGAACACCATCTCTAGTAACTCCATTTATTTCCCTTCTAAGTATCTAACCCCTGCCTGGTGTTGGTTGTGTGGTAGAATATTATTCTGGTGAGCAAATCCCTGAAGGGAATTTGTTTTTTCTTCTCCTGGAGTCTATAAAGCTCTGTGCTTGCTCACCTCTCCCCTCTCATCTCAGAAGCTGAGAACTTCAGGTTATCTTTTCCAAGACTTTCAAAATGAACAGCGCAAAAGTGTCATTTAATTAACAACTTGCCACCATCAGCAAGAGTTAGTTTTAGCACAGCCCAATTCATTTTGGAATTGGATATTTCTGTTACAAACAAGGCAGCAGAAAGCGTGATATACAGCGCTTGTAAATTTTACTGGTAATAATTTTCAGTATTCTTTGAAAATCAATTCCAAGTTCTATTAGTTTATTCCCCTCTTCCCCCTCCCCCACCATTCAGATTTAGATCATGGCACTTGTAATAGTTTTAATCCATTACCTGAATAATTCCAATTATCTTTCCACGCTTCTTTTATGACCTTTTTATTCTGCTGCTTTCTTTTTCTCTTATATATATATATTTTTTTTTACACTCCCATAGTTAAAAGATAGAGTCGTTGCCGCGGCCAGTTAAAAGTAAGAAAGTGGATGCTAAGGAAGATTTCAAGCCTATCCAAGTGTGGGCAAACCCGACTTCTCCAGCTGCCTCTCTTCAGCTCTACCTCCATCCATCTTTCTCACCCCGTCCTTCTGTCTGGTCTTGACAATGCCTCTCTCAGGCAGATGCACGGGGAGTTTGCAGGTGGAGGCAAGCGTCGGGGGGAAGGATATCGGACAAGCAGCGCTCCACCTGCTCTGCCTTCTCGCAAGAGGAGACCAGCCATGCGTGAAGAATGATAATTACCTGTTGTAAATCAAGAAAAGTCAGTTTGATGCACTGAATTTTTATTACTCCCTCTCTCTGACTTTTTTTTTTTTCTTTTTTTCCCATCTTCTTTTGGCAGGATTAATATTCATACATATGTATATGGAGATAGGCAGAGGGAGAAACAACTTTTTAGTAAGACTGCAGGAAATTGGTTATGGCTGTTATTTATAACCTGGTGTTTCCTGGGCCCTAGATGAGATCAGGATTGTCCTGCTCAACAGACTGAAGTCACCCAGAGCATTTCTAGCCTGAACAAGCAGGAGAGCGGACATAGGTTTACACTTGTTTAGCAACTGGGAACCGAAGCAAAGAGTTTTTAATATATTAAGCTGATAAGTGTGTAAATTAAGTCAATAGGGGGATTCACATCTTCTCACTCCTGATCAGGGCCTTCAATGCCAAGAACATTATTAAAGACTGCCCCCAAAGCTACTCAATATAACGAATGACATCCACATTAGGGACCGTTTGAACAAAGGGATGCTGATAGAAGTCGGAAAATCCAGCTTATGTTTGTGGGGAGATTTCTACCTTGTCCTTTGTCCAAGTCTAGCCCCTATTCCAGACTCTGGCACACTTCCATGATATTAGTAATTTTGAAAAAGTGAGTCACTCAAGTAGAAAGATGATGCCTATACCTGACAACACTTTTTTATTTATCTATTTACTTAGCTATGTATTGATGATAGCAGATTGGAAGGCTTTATTTTATTTGTTTTTCTAAAAGGAAAAAGTGCTTCCTTTGTTTCTACTCATCTCTGACCTCTCTGAACATCTGTTTTCAAGGTTTGGAGCTCCTCTCTGCTATTCCACCCAAGGCTTTCCAGTCCAGTGCCTGACCAAAGCACTGAAATTACTTTTTCGGACTTCTCCAGTGACCATTCCCAAGCCAAGACTCAGCACTGCACCTTACTTTTCATTCATCCTGGCCTCTTCTTGTCCTCTGATCACTTCCATAGCTGCTGTCTTCTGCCCATCTCATGGATCCTGTGAAGGATTCTCCTTATCCTCCAGCTGGCTGGGGATTTCCACCAGCTTGAGGTCCTGCCACTATCATCTGCCCCTTCGATTGTCATCCCTGTGTAGCTGCTTGAAGAATTTCTCTTTTGTCAGATGGTCTCCTAAGGTGGGATTAATCTTGCCTGATTTTATCCAGGTACAAGAGACGGTTCTGCATCTGAGCTATTAATGAGCAGTCGATGGGTATAAACAGGTACTTCTGGGCACGGTCCTTCAGACGTGCTGCAGAAATCTCTCTGAGGAGGCCATGAAAAGCACTGAGAAATACTTGTGTCTCTCCATCAGCTGTGGGGATTCTCAACACTTAACTGAGAGGGGGGCAGTCAGTGGAACGGACATTTTAAGTTGGATGAGATGAATGTTAAAGCTTCTCTCCAAACCAGTAATACTTGTTGTCTCCCTCTGACATCTCCTTGTGGCTAAGCACAAACCACACACTAGACGTGGCAGTTTAATCACAGAAAACACCCATAAATTGTCTGTAGCGCCAAATATCCAAATGAATATATATCAACAGAAACCACTTAAAGGTGGGGGAAGCCAGGCCCTAGGAGATACAGACCTGCAGCTGAATTTTTGCTTCATGAGGCCTCCCTGTCTCCCAGGTCTCTCCATGTCTTCTTCCATTTCGCTGTAGAGAAAAATCAATCTGTTTCCCCTTCCCTCCCTCCTTCAGCTCTGCTGGCCGGGTGAAATTGCTTTTAGAGCTTGCTGTAGGGTGGAAAGTGCTGTTGCAGCATTGGAAAACAGACATGAGAGAGAAAGCACGGAGAGTTTAAAGGAACAAAGAATGAGAACAAACAAACCCATTTTCATATTTGCTGCTAAATGTCTTCCAGCCTCCAGCCTTGTTATTCTGCCTCTAGAATTAGAAAAACCTGTTAGCAGAAAGCGGGCTTGCTCTTTGAAACTTAACAGCATATTATTTAGATCGATATGGCAATTCACTTCTCCCCTTAATAACACCATTTTGCATTTATATAGTAGTTATATATATATTTTTTTTTTGGTATATATATATATTTCTGCAGCAGATAGCTAAACTGCTTTATGCAGGAAGTTCTGAAAGAGAGAATGTTGCGTTCGACGGTGCTGATGTTCAGTGATCAAGTAGATCTTGGACATCAGAGCTACAGTCAACAGGTCTGCAAGACCATTTCAAGAGAAATGGAAGGAGCACTGAAATGTCCCTTTATCTATAACACAGCTAGAAATAATAGAATCTACTTCCCTGCCATGGGCAGGGACACTTCCCACCAGAGCAGGCTCCTCAAAGCCCCATCCAGCCTGGCCTTGAACACCTCCAGGGATGGGGAATTCACAATGAGTTCCTTCATTCCGGTTTGGACATTGGAAAAATTCATATGTGGCGAGTCATGCAGTTTGTGAGCAATACAGAACTGGAAGCCAGGCATCCCGACTCTTTTATTTCCCTGATCCACCGTTAGAAAGAGAAAGTTGGCTACAGTGGAAAATGTGACTTTAGGATCTAGCTGCTGCAACGGGACTTGTAGAAGGTGAAAACGTTTGCTTCTCAGGTGGAAGAAATACAAATCTTTATGGAAGGCCCAGGTACTCTTTTAATTCAGCTCATCCCTTACTTGGAGGTCTCTGAGACTCCTGCAGAGACAGCCTGGGACTCTGCTTGACAGTAATTTTTCCCTTTCAAAAATTAATCCCGAAGAGATTTGGCTTGGTTGTGACCAAACTATCTGCTGAATTGTTCAAGAAGCGATTGTAAACCATTGTGTATTTTTAGCATGCAGAGAAATTGCACGACCACACCCATCCAGTCAAATAGTAGTGTTAAGTGGACAGAGTTGATTGCAAAGTCAGCTCCATGGGCAAAAAAATAAAAGTGCAGAGACTCCTCTCTGTGGGGTCCCCTTGAGCTAGGCTGACTGATCCAGGCTCTCCACGTGTCCTCTTCCCCACAGTTATAGGGACCTGCACCTCACAGTGACCAGGACATGCTTCACAGGAGTAAAACTTGTGCACTTGAGAAGTCTTTGTGCAGCAAAGGTGTGTTTTTAAGGGAATATGTCAAGCTATACCTTCGTTCTTGCAAGAGCACCCTGATGTTTTCCTCCTTGTAGAAAAAACAAGGGAATAATTTTCAGTATATTCAAGAGAAAATCTAGTTTGCTTTTTATTCAGGAGCAGTTCACATGTCTGGAGGCAGATTCTACCATGAACTGAGCATCTCTAGTCTCCAGCAAGCTGCAAATGCTGTCCGTGGCCAGTGTTGTCTTCTCCTGCTGGTGAAAGCCAAAAAATCCCAAATGCCTCATGGAGAAGTCAATGGGTTCCTTGGAAAAGCTGCATCCTTCCCAGGAGTATTTTCTTGCCCATGTGTTTTGCTGTGGTGGGGTTCTGTGATCCATGCCTCCAACTGCAGAAACCAAACATTCACTCCTGCTCTTTCCATTGGCTTATGGTTCCACCCTGAGCATAGTCCAAGAGAAGAGCTTTCAGGTCAGACCCAATCCTGTTTTCATGCTCAGGAGCTTCATCACACCTGGCAGGTGCTGGGAACCCAGCCAGGCCAGGAGGTACCAGGGTTGGACCAAAGCTCTCCCAGAAGTGTAATTCTGCAGCTGAAAGAGCTGTGCAAGGCCCCAAGCATCACAGCGTTCATGTGTTACCATTACCAGTCCATCCTGTCTCTTTGAGACTGTTTCCCCTTTATTACCTCCTTAAATCAATACTAATGGATTTTCTTGAAGTTATTTTTTTTTTCTTTCTTCTTTAACTCCTGTCCCACCACCCCTCCCCAACGCTTCCCATCTCTGGTGACCAGAGTCTTTGCCAGCTCCCCTTCCTTGCATCAAAGCACTGTTTCATCGCAGGACTATAATTTATACAATTTCTCCTGCTCGCTTTCCTTAATTGTCTCATTTGTAATATTCCATCCTCTTTCCTTTTTGGTTCATTCAGAATACCCAGGATGGTTAAAATAAATATGTATTTTTAATTTTGAGCAGCCTAATTTAATTTCTTAAATGCGGGA
>VZRU01005556.1:73332-83544 GCA_013398155.1 Pedionomus torquatus | reverse complement strand
TGCAAGGAAGCTAAATGCTTCCCCCTCCCCCTAGGAAAAAAAAAAAAAAAAAAAAAAAACAAAACCAAAACAAACCAAAACACCAAAGTTGTGAACTTGACAGCAACAAATTCCTTCTACACTTGGTAATATAAGCAGGTTTCTTCTACGGGTGATGTCTTCACAGGAAACAGTTGCCCTCAGCTCCACTATACGTGGGGAAGATACAGTCAATACAGTCAGGGGAGCGTTGTAGAGCTGGTACAGTTCCTCTTGTCATTGAGAATAGATGTCTCAAAATAGAGTGGGTCAGTTCAACCCTGGAGTATCTGTTTTACTTTGTGTTTTTTTTTCACTGACCTTTTACAGGGAACCTCTAAGCAATAAGCTCTGGTATAGATGGTTATATGATAATAGTCACAAGATAGGTGAGATGAATCCTGCCCTACATATCCTGGAGATATTCAAGGTGAGGCTCGACGAGGCCCTGGGCAACCTGGTCTAGTTGGGGATGTCCCTGCGAGTTTGGGGAGGTCGGACTAGATGACCTTTGGAGGTGCCTTCCAGCCTGGATGATTCTATGATTCTATATCAGGACTCAAGAACTCTTGGGCTTTCAAGGCAATGGTCACACCAGGGAGTGGCACAAGGCTAATCGGTAGGGAAGAATCTTGTCCATGAGGAACACTGGGTGTTGCCAAAGAGATGACAGCAGAAGGTCAGGGAGGTGAGGAGCGGGACAGTTTAACATGTTGTACAGTACATTTTATGTGCAGGGAAGGGGAAATGGTGGAGTCAATAGAGATGTGTTAAAATAGCCTGAGAATGTGACTTTTATAATTTTATACATGATGGAAACACGGATGACTGCCCTGGGAAGATGGGAGAGGGCTTGGCCCACTGGTGTAGCAGCAGGGTCAAGAAGGTAAGATTATTATTATTCAAGGAGAATCTGTAGGACTAAGGTGCACCTTGGATGAGTGGATCAGAGACAGATCTAGTCCGAAACTGATAGACATTCAGAGTCCATAAGATGATCAAGAAAATGGTGTTTGCCACAGACATTAAGCAAGTAGATATACGAAGACAGACTGAGAGAGCTGGGGCTGTTCAGCCTGGAGAAGAGAAGGCTCTGGGGAGACCTTAGAGCAGCCTTCCAGGATCTGAAGGGAGCTCCAGGAGAGCTGGAGAGGGACTCTTTGTCAGGAAGTGTAGTCATAGGACAGGGGGTAATGGTTTTAAACTAGAAGAGGGGAGATTTAGATTGGATCTTAGGAAGAAATTCTTTGCTGTGAGGGTGGTGAGGCACTGGAACAGGCTGCCCAGGGAAGTTGTGGCTGCCCCATCCCTGGAAGTATTTAAGGCCAGGCTGGATGGGGCTTTGAGCAACCTGGTCTGTTGGGAGGTGTCCCTGCCCATGGCAGGGGGGTTGGAACACGATGATCTTTAAGGTCCTTTCCAACTCTAACCATTCTAACCATGGTTCTATGATTCTATATTAGCAATTATCATGTTGGTTTGCTGTTCAGAGTTTTCAGCTGAAGTGTGCAGGAAAGGCAGGAAATCCTTGGAGAAAAACTAAAAATTACCTGAATTTGAGCAGACGATGAGACATTGATGAGTTGACATCAAAGAGAAAGGATGAGATATCCATTTGGAATGTGGCTGACAAAGAGTAGTATTTTCATGGTGCCCTTGCACAAAGGCAGTGGCTTAATGTGTGTCTGCAGATGATGTTTTCTGGGGAAAAGTGGTGAGAAGGGTCTAGGGACCCTACACGCACACACAAACCAACAACCCCCCCCTCCCCCCCAAAATTAGAATCTAGAAACTGGGGAGAAATCCTCTTAAAACCAGAGAAGATCTTGATCCTGTGATAACAAATAGTGAAGAAAGGAGACAGATGAGATGAAGAACAACAAATAGGCAGTTCTAGATCTATCCATTCCCTAAAGATACAGGATGCACTGAGTGTAGAGTATTAACATGAACTTGGAACAGCTGTTAAATTTTAGGGAGAAATTATTGACCAGGATAAATTGACACGACTGCTATTTGGGCTCTCTGGCAGAAAATGCGAGCTGAGATTACTTTCTTTGGGAAATAATACCCCTGTTATTGTAATCACTGACTAGAGGCATTTCTGATGCTGAATTGTCCCTCCCTAGTGTAGGATAACATGATGAATGATGCTTGTTTGAGCAGGAAACAGGGGAGTAGACACACAGTGCCAGTATCAATGCATCACTGGTGTAGCCCTGTAGTTGTGGTTCCTGAATGTCTTTGGGCACACACTCTTGAATTATGAAGTTTTTACAGGGCCATCACCCACAGACAAGAGGACTTCATTCCATAGATGAACGTAGGAACACCCCTCCTGTGAAAACCAGCTGAGAGAGCTGGGTCTGTGCAGCCTGCAGAAGGCTCCTGGGAGACCTTAGAGCAGCCTTCCAGGATCTGAAGGGAGCTCCAGGCGAGCTGGAGAGGGACTCTTGGTCAGGAAGTGGAGTGATAAGACAAGGGATAATGGTTTTAAATTGGAAGAGGGGAGATTTTGATTCGATACTTGAAAGAAATTCTTTGCTGTGAAGGTGATGATGCACTGGAACAGAAGATGTGGATGCCCCATCCCTGGAAGAGTTTAAGGCCAAACTGGATGCGAGCTCCTGAGCCATACTTTCCACTTACAAGCAAATAAATGATTTTTTTCTCCTATTTTTTCTTTTTTCTTTTTCTTTTGTGCTACTCCTAGACAGGCCACTGTTGGGAAGTGCAGTTCATCTTTCTGTTTTGAGAAGCTGCAGTGATTCTGATTGTCTTACAGTTGTCCAGTGCTCACCTCTCATTGTGGATGCCAACCACAATGGTTATCTTTACCAAGAGACCATGATGCCATTGGTGGCACTTGTGCGGATCGCTGGGCTTGTACATTAGAAACATCCCTGTCTTTCTTTAATAGGATTAATAAATGCAGAGAAATGGGATGTACGTAGCCTGTGTTTCAGCTCAATGTTCCTTGTTGGCCAGGGACCTTGGACTGTCAAAAAGCCTAAACACTTCCAGGCATAGGTAGCTAAATAATGTAACTGCAACTCCAAACAACGCTGTCAGGAAGCCTATAAATTCCTCTTTCTGGGATCCTCCTTTGCAAAAAAAAAAAAAAAAACAAAACCCCAAAAACATCTCATCATCCAGTTTTTATCAGGTGACATGAGGCGGAAAATACCCCAAGTATCTGCTGAAAATAAGTAGTTGGTGTTTATCAAAGGTGGGATAAGCTGGAAAGTTGTCTACA
Organism: Pedionomus torquatus; assembly: GCA_013398155.1. Taxonomy (NCBI): domain Eukaryota; kingdom Metazoa; phylum Chordata; class Aves; order Charadriiformes; family Pedionomidae; genus Pedionomus; species Pedionomus torquatus. The sequence continues at coordinate 80,270 of VZRU01005556.1, read as the reverse complement.
CAAGGAGATTATCTTTTCCCTTCCATCCATTACCATTTGTATGTTCTGTTCTGTCCTCTTCTGTTCCGTTCCATTCCATTCCATTCCATTCCTTTCTCCATGGCTGGTGTGGGTGCAGGTGGGCTGCTCACTAAGGGTGCTTACCCACCCACGAGGACCCAAAGAATAAAAACTTACACTGCAAGCCCTTTGGGGCAGGAACTGTTTATTCAGTGTATCCCATACAGGATGTCACACAGTGAGGCCCTGACCTGGTTGAGACTGTCATGAGTAATAAATAAATCAGTATTAATCATCGTGAGCAGCAGCCACCTTGGGATGAGAAAATGATTCATTACTCCAATCTGCTGAATTATTCACTCTTCTGGTGCAAAAATGGCATGAAATATGAGCTCTGAGGATGTGGAGGTTTTTAGCATGATAGGGATTTTATTCTGGTGTTAGAGGTAAACTGCAGCTGGCGTAAAAAGAATACTCACGTGGCAGTATTTTTATTGAATAAGGTATTTTCTTAAAAATAGCCCTTCTTTTGTCTAGGCTTTATTTTTTCTTTTTAAATGCCAACACAGAAATTGCTCGCTTCAGTCTTCCACATTTACCACCATGCAGCATAAAAGGAATTTAGAACCATGAAAGTGTTGAAATTTCAATTTTTATGAAGATTTTTTTTTCCAAAAGGGGGAAAATTATTTACTGAAAAGAAGAGTTTCCTTGTAAAATTGGGAATTTTCCAATTGCCTGTAGTGTGAGCTTCTAAGAATATGGGAGTTTTTTAAAGGTATGGAGGGATTATGTGAATAGGAAAATTTGGATGAAATTAAATGAGGAGAGTATCAGGGAGCACGTGGATGAAAACTAGTAGCACTAATCTCCAAAGGAAAATTCTGAAGAAGATTCTTATTTTCCCAGAAAATGAACTTGGACTCGATGTGTTGACCTGGCTCCCCTTCAGATAAGAGGCCGGTGAGAACATGAAGCTCAGAAGTATAATTTGAGGTCTTTCTTTTTGGAAAATAGTTTTGAACTTAAATTTCTTCTTTAGTTTGCCGATGTGGATCTTCTGGAGCATAATGGTAGCACCTTCCCTTTCCCAACCAGTCTTTGCCCTGATACTGTCGTTTCTACTGGTAGTGTCATATGATAATTTGTACCTTCATGGGTCCTGTGAGATAAAAAAGAGAGAAAGGGTTTCACCCAGGGAGATATGTAATTTAATGAAAATAAAAAAGGGGATCTGATTCAGACAGATCGAAATAAACAGTATGAATATTTTTTCTTTGCCAACCTGAAATGATAGCTACCAGTGCTATCAGTGCTTATCTCATATAGATAGGTTACTTGTGCTCTGGTAGAAGATGGATTTATTTGGAGTGAATTATTGCGTTTCCATCATCTGACTCTTGGATAATAATAATAATAATAGTAATTCTAGCCATTTTGATATCTATTTCTAACTCCAATATCATCTTTCTTGAGGGCACTTTTGACTAAACAATATTGAGTTTACTGCCTGTGTAGGAAATAAAATCACAGTACACAAAGAGCAATATAAATTAAATAAACCGGACCAATAAAGTGGTTTAAAACCTTTACTTTATTGGAAGTATTTAGGGATGTGAACGAATTAGGATATTGGTTTTCCTGTCCACCCCAGTCTTTCCAAAGACTGCCAGCAGGGGATACACCTTCAAGAATGTAAATGAATGCCAACCTAATGAGAACCCATTAATATTATTAAATTACCCAGAAAACACTATTCATCACTGTAAACTCATTTAGCAGAGAAGAAACTCAAGCGAATTACTATAGGGTCCTTGGCAGTTACCCAATAACCATGATGAATAAGGCTAGTTCCTGACAGCTTATTGACACTGATGCTGCTCTCAGGAGCTCCCCAGCACCCCATCCTCAAATTGGACTTCAGGAGGACTGTTGCATGTTGAGGAAAAGTTGTATGGAGAGAGGAGATCCACTTCCATGATAATGGAGAGAAATGGAAATCCCTTTGCCCTTTCTGTTTTGCCAAATAGTACCTTCTAACCTTTGCCCACCACCCTCTTCCTTCTGACTGCTGGAGGCTATGGGGTACTGAGTGAGGAACACAGCCATCCAGCTTCATCCATCCGCTGCAGCCCAGATGATGAATTAGCCCAGATGCAGCAGACTGATTAGCATAACTCATAAAAACCAGTGAACTCACTGAGCAGGGCAGGGAGAGGAACCCCCAAGGGAGAAAAAGAAAACCTTAAATTAAAATCAGGTTATGTAAGCACAAAGAAAAAAGTTCACCTTCCAGCCTGGGTGACCACCCCAGCATCAATCAACCTGCTGTTCCAGCAGAAAATAAGGCATGAGAGAGAGTGAATGCTGAGTTGATGTTGGTTCTTTTGTAATATTATTGGGTTCTGTAGAGTTGGTTTTACAGGGATTAAGTTGCCCAATGCTGCCCACATTGAACTGCCAAGGCAGTACGTAATAGGGGTTGGATTTGTGGTCCTCCACCCTTCCTGGGAGTACAAGTCTTTTCCAAGACCACTGTGCATCTCCATCCAGGTAAGGATCAGAATTGTTTGTTGCTGAGATACTGATTGAAATGGTGGGTCATCTTCTTGGCAACCTGTCGCTGGTGCTTTGAAGAGCCCTAAGAGATCAACATAACTTTCTGGACTATTGGATGGACAGATTCCTCTTCTCTATGCAGGGTCAGGTTGGACAGGTCTCTGAGCAAGATGATCTAATTGAAGATGTCCCTGCTGATTGCAGGGGGTATGGATTAGATGACCTTAAAAGGTTCCTTTCAACACAAACTGTTCTATGATTATATGATTCCAGTTTTCTAATTATTTCAAGGTTTTCTTATGGCCTCTGTGCTTTTCAGGAAAATTGTTATCCTTGAAGACATCCACTGTCCAGACCTAGTATGCAAGCTTTTGCTTGAACTTGAACCTCTCTAAGCTCAGTCTTTTCTGAACCCTTCTTTTGCTGTAGAGTTGCAACTATATGGAGAGGCTGACGGGAGCTTTTGGCTCTACTCTGCGCTCGTGAGACCCCACCTGGAGTCCTGTGTCCACCTCTGGAGTCCTCAAGAGAGAAAGGACATAGAATTGTTGGAACAAGTCCAGATGATTAGAGGGATGGAGCACCTCTCCTATGAGGACAGCCTGAGGGAACCGGGGCTGNGTTGGAGATGCCCCATCCCTGGAAGTATTTAAGGCCAGACTGGATGGGGCTTTGAGCAACCTGGTGTGGTGGGAGGTGTCCCTGCCCATGGCAGGGGGGTTGGAACTCAATGATCTTCAAGGTGCCTTCCAACTCTAACCATTCTATGATTCTATGTGGCAACTACCCATCCATATTCCTAAACTGGAAGATACTTCACTGAATTCAAGAGTGAAGGGCTAAAATTTAGTCTAAAATGAAATGGGGACATGAAGTTAGAATAAATTTGCCCGAACTTGCTGTGATGATGCAAAGTTGACAGTAGATGAGAGGGTAAAAATCTTCTGGAGACTTCATCCTGAAGCCTACAAGGAGTGAGGATACCTCCTGAGCAAGACCAAGGGTGATGGGAGTCCAGATCTGTATTTAGCGCAGTGACAACCTTTTTGCCACTGTCTTCTTCATCTGACTCGCTCTCAGTGGCATTAATGTGGCCAGCAGTTACTAAGGCACTCACAATAGTCAGTGTTACGCTCATACACAATAATTACTCTCCCCAATGAACCTTTGTTGCGACACTGAGCTATACCAGTGCAAAATACAGGTGCTCGTTATCAGCACTGGTGTTTATTAGGCACAGTTTGATATCTGGGCAGAATTTGATTTAGTTTGGCAAGGTTTAAGAATCAGCTAGCTGAGAGTGGCTGTCCAAGCTCTCCTCATTTCCAACTAATCATTACAGACTGGCGATTGTACACCGAAACACATCTGGTGACATATAGGAACGGCGTATATAATTCACAACAAACCATTTGGTCCGTTTATCTACTTAAAAGGGGCCCACAAAGAGATCACAGTTTTCTGAAGAGCAACATATTTGCCATACGCTGCCTGCCAATAACTCTTGGTTTGCAGACAGTTCATGAGCAGTTGGCTGTGAACGTTGAATGTTTTGGCCTATGCCCATTTTGGAACAACTGTGCTGCTTTCATCTGTTCTTGGAAATGAACCCGTTCGAGGCCTGGCTAGTATTTAGGTGGGAGACTGCTTGGGAATCCTGGATGCTTTACTAATAAGCCAAAGAAATTGAGGTAAAGAGCAGAAACCGAAATACGAAAGTGAGCACCTAAGCGCTCTTGATGAATGGGAATAGAATAAATCAGAATCCAGTTTCTCTTCATTAATGCTTCAAACTCCAGAATTGTTCCCAGCCTGTCTCCAACCCAAGCATTATATATTGTTACAGGGCAATGTTCTGGATAGAGATTAGCTAGTTAAGGGAAGAAAGAGGCTTAAAATGCTAATTTTGGCATTATTTAATAATGCCATAATAATAATAATAATAATAATAATGCTATAAATTTGGGCTTTATATAATTTTCTCTGAGATCATGTTAACATAAACCAAGTCATGCACAGATAGTATATGACAGTCCCTAATATTTGTGCTGCTATCAAAAATACCTAGATTTGACTCTCTTCACCTAGTCATCTGAACGTACCCATTACCTTTTGGGTGCCCATTTGAGACCATTGTCAAGGTGATGTTTCTAAGCGGCGTCGAGCACTCAGACTGAAAAATAAATCAGGTTTTGCATCCAATATCCGGAAAAAACAGCAAGCTGAGGAGATCTAGCTTACGTTTGAGTGAATATAAATTTTTTTAAAAGGTTTGCAAGCAGAATGACAGGTGTGGAAACGTACATCACCTCAGATCAAAGATGTCCAGGTCAGGAAAAACTCCCTGAGACAAAAGGGAATAAAAATCAATGGGACATAGAAAAAGGATTTATTTTTTTTCCTCCTCCACTTGTCTATTAATACCCAATTTTTGTCTGGGAGACTTTTGTGCTTGTTTGGAGGTGTTTAATGCAAATGTATCTTCTTTCTGATGTAACCAGGGTGTTCTCATTATCTCTGTAATGGCTGGATATAGCTAATTAGATAAAGATTCACAGACTCATGCAAGCCTTAGAAGAAAAGATAAGAGAATAGGGCTCATTAGGTCACATTTTTTGAACTTTTTCTTAAATTTTACTGATTCCTCCTGTAACAAGACCAATCGCATATGTTTTCTGAAAGCATCCTGCCTGAGAAAGCAAACACATTTGCTCTGAAACCATCAGGAGATGCGATTCGGCTTCTTCCCTGGATAGTTTGTTTCAGTGATTAATCACCATTAATAACATGTGCCTTTCCTCTAATTTGGATTGCTCTGCCTTCAGCTTTCTGCTTTTTGATATTTGTTTTCCTTTCCTCCGCTAGATTAAAGAAACTTGAGCACCCACAATTTCCTCTGAGGCAGATATATCTATACCATTACCTGGGCATTGCATTTTTTTTGATCAACAGCATGACCTCTTTATGTCTCATTTAATAAGGAATCTTTCTCTATACCTTAACTTATACTGTGGTATTTTCCAGAACCTCCAGTGACCTTTTGAAAAAAAATGGACAACAAAGTGACTCAAATTCAGCAGTACCAGCTTCACGTCTGGAAATAATACAACCTTGCTTTTCTCTCCCACTCACTTCTCCCTTGGTCCTCCAGCCAACGGCTGCTTTTAATACCACATTGTGTTGGGAGGTCATGGGTGAATGCCATTCAGCTTTCAAAACCCTGCTCGCAGCCCTGGTTGACCTAGAAAACCACTTTCTGCTCTGTGCTCCTCGTTCTTGGCATTTGGTTGGATGCAGCTGCGTTTGACTGGAATGGGCACAGCTGGCTGACAGGTCCAGACCGTCCTGTAGGACCGCTCCAGCTTCATCACCCATCACCATTTCCCAACTTACTGTTGTCTGCAGATTTGATCGTATTAAGTTGTATATTTATTTCCCAGGACCAGTAGAGGTCTAAGACCAATCCCTGCAGAATCTTGTTGGAAACATGTCTATAATTTCCTGCTCTCTGTCAGTCAGTCATCTTATAATCCATGTGACATGGTAATGATATCATTTGGGACTGGTTTTTAATGTCAGTGTCATCCATCACTTGAGTCTTCATCCATAGAGATGTTAAAAACCTGACAGGACATGGTCCATGGCAACGTGCTCTAGTTGACCCTGCTTGAGTGGGAAGTTAGATTAGATGATCTAAGAGGACTTTTCCAACTTCAGTAACTCTGAGTCTGTGATCACTAAGCCAAATTCCTTAAATATGTCTCTATTGCCTCCCAAATACCTGGGAGCAAACACCCCAAAAGGCTGAGTTTTCTGCAGTGTTTCTTTCCCACAAACCCGTGTTGACTGACACTAGTTATATGCCTGTCCTTCTGTTCTTTACCAACTAACCGCTATATTTCAGTGTTACGTTTGAGATCTATGTCAGGTTAAGGAGTCTATGATTTCAGGTTTCCCTTCTGAGGGTGTGAGAGCAGCCATAACTCTTGATGAGCCTTCTGAAATATCTCTAGGACTCCAAGGTGTATGCAAACATTAGTGAGGAGGAAAATCTCAATAAGTGTTGGTATCTCCTAATACAGAGTGGAAATGTTTATTCAGTGCTTATCCTTCTTCTATAATGCCATTAGTTGGAGATGGTAAATTGTTGGCATTTGGCATTCTTGTCTTCATTCTTACTCTGGTATATTTAAAAACTTTCCTTCCCTAACCTTTAATTCCTGCCAGCTTGAGATTTCCCCATTTTATCTATTCTTCTTGAAATTTTTTAATTGTCCTTTTCTGTTTGCCCTCTTAGATCTCGGATTTATAAATAAATAAAGGCCAAGCAAAGTCATTAAAAAAAGAAAAAAGGGCAAGGGAGGGGATTCTGCCCCTCT
>VZRU01005556.1:44678-73199 GCA_013398155.1 Pedionomus torquatus | reverse complement strand
GGGTGGTGAGGCACTGGAACAGGCTGCCCAGGAAGGTTGTGGCTGCCCCATCCCTGGAAGGATTTAAGGCCAGGCTGGATGGGGCTTTGAGCAACCTGGTCTGTTGGGAGGTGTCCCTGCCCATGGCAGGGGGTTGGAACTAGATGATCTTTGAGGTCCCTTCCAACTCTACCCATTCTATGGTTCTATGATCTTAAAAGGTCCCTTCCAACCCAAACCATCCTGCAATTCTATAAAAAATCCATAAATGCATATTTTTTTCTTCTGCATGAAAAAAAATACATATATACACAGAAGAAGTAAGGAAGCAATTAGATGTAATACATGCACACAGACACAAAGATAAATTGCCTATATATAGATATTTCTATTTGATATTTTTACTTTGTCAGAAAATTATAATGGCTTTTTAGTCAAAGTTATCCTCTGTCTTGATTGTAGATGCTTGGCTTTTGGCCATCTAATAAATTATTCCAAAAAATCTCTTAATTTTCATTCACAATTTCCTGTCTACACTTATGTCAATTTCTCTCAAAATTTTTCTCAGCTTTGAGAAATTAGCCCTTTTAGCGGCACATATTTCCTTACAAAGCACATATTTCATGTTTGAGACTGTCCTTTCTATGCCTGTAATAAATGTAATCAGCACAGGGAAAGTTATACCAAGAAGTAAGAAGAAAACTCCATCTACAGCATGGATTTTTTTTCAACTGTAGATGGAATTTTCAAAAGTTTCTAAATTACCTGGAAGAAATTATCCTTGATCTGTTTCAGGGAGAGTTGCAGCACAGCTAGAATTCCTAGAATTGCATGGCAAGGCTGGTTTGGTGTTTTACACTTTTAAGTGTATTGCTAAAAATTAAGTTTGGATTTTAGTGGGTTTTAAGGAAAACACAACCAGAATGTACTGGTCATGTTTAGATTCTCAAAATTAGGAAATCTGCTTTTTCTGATCTTTGGGAAATGCAAGAAGGCATCAGGAGAGGATGACCTCCATCCACTCTGTGGATTTTCCCATTTGAAAGCAAACAAATTTTGGCTTTTCTCATGGAGACGGAGGCAAAAGAAGGCGTCCTTTAAATCCTGTGGTTATATGTCCTAAATATTACATATTCATAAGATTACGTAACACGCCTATACATATTCAATAGCTATCCCCACTTCGTATTACAATTAGTTCTCCCCCCCTCTGCGTCTGCACCGTGCTTCTTGGTAGTGGTCGTTAGGGGTCTCAGGGATGAAGCTAGTAGTCTTCCTCACCGTAAACTTTTCGCCCCTGGCATCTTGTGCAAGCTCAGCTCATCCCTGGAGCTCATCCAGGCCTCAGGTCTGGTTTCAGTGAGTTTCGTGGCTTTGGCCTCTGTTTTGCTCCTGTTCTGCTCACAGAGGGTTAGTTCTTCGAGATAAGCCAACATCTGCAAGTTTTAAAACTAGACAAAGCTACTCTAAGTTTTCACACCTTATCTGTAACAGGAAAAAAAACAACTGGAAAAACTGCTAGATCTCTTATCAGAGGAAAGGTGAAAGTAGAGTCAAATTCAGTTCTGAACACCATATAACATTTTTACAATGCCCAAGTCCTGTCGCCTCTCGTTGGGATCTGGAAAAATCTTGCAAAAAAAGTCAAGTTTGTTGCCAGTGTGTGCAGGTATCAGCTGGGATTTTCAGTTTAGGAGTTACTCGCAGACCTTGTTCTGCTTTTCTGTTTGCTGACAAAGAGCTCTGGACAAAGTCTCTTGTTTGAACTGACAAAATACTCAGCAGCGTATGCAAATGATCCATTATCATATTATTAATATTTTCCTGAAGGTCATTTACATGGAAATTACTCTTGCAGAGAATCTGCAAATTGCAGTGAGGATGAGTCTCTGAAGCCTTCTGTGTCTCCTCTCATTCCTCAAAATTTGGTAGCCACGTAGTACACACCAAAGACCACCGGAAAATCAGGCAGCCCATTGGCTCTGATTCTCAAAAAGTTGATGGCCTTTTCTTTCCTGTAGCAATAAATGATATTTTGATAATATCAAGAAATCTGATTAATAAGCTTATGAAAGGCTGGGAGACCTGGGTCTGTTCAGACTGGAGAAGACTGAGAGGGGATCTCATCAATGCTTACAATTATCTAAAGGGTGGGTGTCAAGACGATGGGGTCAGGCTCTTCTCAGTGGTGCCCAGGGACAGAACAAGGGGCAACGGACATGGGAAGTTCCATCTGAACACATGGAAGAACTTCTTCACTGTGAGGGTGGAAGAGCCCTGGAAGAGGCTTCCCAGAGAGGGTGTGGGGTCTCTGTCTCTGGAGATCTTCCAAACCCACCTGGATATGTTCCTGTTCAACCTGCTCTAGGTGACCCTGCTTTGGCAAGGGGAGGTGGACTGGATGATCTCCAGATGACCCTTTCTACCCGTTATCGTTCTGTGATTCTGTGATAAGTTGGAGCTGAATAAAGTAGTGCTCTTCTTGTGGAGATGGAGTTCCATTTGGATGGAAGGCTGCTCCTGCTGCCTGGGATAGTGCTATGATGGGGTAAGCCCTATCTCATAAACCCAGAAAACTCATGCCCCAGTTGGAGAGAAACCACCATAGCAACTGAATCATCATCTAGCTAGATTTATACTTTTAGCCAACTAAAAGCTATACCATTTGTTAAAGCTGTTGAGTAGGTAACCTCAATGCCTATTAAAGGTTGAATGATATCTCTGTAAGGTGATTCATCCCACCATAAACTGCAAGGGGGATCAGGTGTGGGGAGAGAGGAAGATGAATCACCTTTATAGGTGCTGATCTTGTTCTGTTGAGCAAGAAAGGAGTCAAGACCAGCCAGCTTAGCGGGTGCCCACTTTGTAGGTAGGTGTGACGAAGCCAAGCCTAATTGCAGGTTGTCTGCAGGTAGCTGATACCTCCATTATTAAATTGGTCACAGCTCACCCAAGTGCTGGGCATAATTGGTTGTGGACAAGATGAAAGATTCAGTGTGTTATTTTTAGAGCCCACTACCAGTTACTCCCTTAAAGTGGGAAAAAAGGCAATGTTCACACCCACAAAAGTTCCCATGTCTCTTGTTATGATGATACATCTTCTTTGGTGTTGTGTTGAACTGTAGTTGGGGTTTGTTTCAATAGTTGTGCTGTGTGTCCTGACAAAGTACTGTATTATTTCCATCCCCCAAATTAACTTCTGCTCCCTTGTGATTCTCAGGAGTTCAATTTTTGTCCCCACAGAGCAAATCTTATTCCGCTCACATGGCAGCAAAAGGGAGACAGAGTCCATCGCCCAGCATCATCCAAACACATCACAGAGCTGTGTAACATTGGCTTTAGTGGTATGAACCACCTCCTCTACCCTTTCCTCTTTCTAAAAATCAATGCGGACCTTTTCTTTCTCACTGACCACCTCCTTTCATCCCTACTGGAAAGCTTTTTTTCCTCTCTCTTCCTTTAGTTCCCAAGCATTTTCATAGAAAATCACTATTCTCCATAGACCAGACTTCAGTCCATGTTCCAGTCACGTCCTGTTTGCTTTGCTGCTAATAGCTTGCATTGCCAACTAGTCTATTTTCCTACATTTTCTCCAATCTTTGTGGCTGACTACAGGTATTTGTCCCCCTCAAAATCTAATCTCTGGCTTCCTTCTTCTCTCACAGAATGTTTGAGGTGTGAAAGGACTGCTGGTCATCTACTCCAATCACCCTGCTGAAGCAATGTATTTCTTCCAGAGCCTAAACACGCCTATATATAATTTTCCTTGAAGAATCCAAATCTTTTAAATTGGATTCAGTCTTGCCAAAAAGGTAGCTGGTGGTTTGGCTGGTTGTTTACATTTGCCCTGTGAACACAGTGCCAAGGCGCTGCTTGCTGTGGAGCTTCTCATCCTGGAGGAGATGCCTTCAACAGGTCATCTAATACCTAAAAAATACCTTCTCTGCATTGGTATAGAGTGGTCTAATTTCTTGCAGGGTAGGCACAGCTCATGAGCTACGGGCTCACAGTTCCATCTAAGTATGAAGGTACCTAAATTTCCAGAAAGTTTTTTTTGTAGTATCACCACTTACGAGTTTCATAGTATCACCATTTACGAGTTTGCATTTTTCTGCCGCCTTCTTCCAACAGCATCTTTTGTTGTTTGTGGGGAGGACTTCCCAAGGAAAACTCCCTCCCTTCCACTTAGCATTATGGAAGGGCTGGAATAATTAGGTATTTTCAATGTCTGTTTAGGTTTCCTCACAGGTAAGGACCTCTGTTTAAGGTAAAGCTTCCTATGGTCTCATGTTTCGAGCTTTGCTGCTTGAGCCTTGTGCTGGTGACATCTCTGATCTGAATGCATTAAGATCACTTCTCCCCAGATGCTTGCTGGCTTCTGTTTTGTTTAGTGCGCCTGGATGGTTTTCTAGGACTACATCCAAGGTAGTCTCTGACCTTGCTGGTCCTTTAGTTAGCAGTGGTGTGGCAGAGCCCTCCAGAAAGATGTGGTTGGTTCCACAAGCCCTCCTGCAGAACATGTCAGGAGCACTAAATTTCCCCATGCTCACTCCTTCTGACAGGATACGCATACAGGGATGCAACAGTGACACATTTTTCACAGATACCTATGTAAGGCCAAGATTAGGTCTTCACATTCATAAAATCACCACAGCCTACCCTCAGGGAGCCAAGGAACTCATTTATTTTGCCTTCCCTTATCCTTATTTCGTCTGATCTCTCCTATTCATCCCTGTGAATTTCAGCCATGGCTTCAATTTGGGAATTTCAAGGTACCATGCCAACATGAGTGTCTTAAGCCTCCTACCACTTCCATAAGGACTGTTATGTTGAAAACTCTTGCCTGCATTTCTGGGCTTGCTTGGAGAACAATACTCTTCTCCACATTGAGGAATAAGCCAAAAAAAGGAGAAAGAAACATGAGCTTAGGAAAGAAAAAGAAACAAAAACAAAAACAAACCTCAAAAATAGCCACAATGGAGGGAGAAGATACCTCAGCTAAGATTAAAAGTGCCAATCCAGTTACTGACAGCAGTGCAGCAGCACAAACTCTGATGGAGGTCATTATACCTGTTCGTAAAGCCTTGCAAATTGGGCATATGCAATTCACTCTGCATTTTTGGTGAGACACTNGGGGTGGGTGGGTACTTCCCAGTAGCCTCAGAACATTGGGGGGCTTTTTATGTGAAACCTGTAAAAAAAAATCCTCTGCCAGATTGTTTTGTGGTGAGAGCGGATGCTGCATGGATGCATGGTCTGTGATGTGATAGATGCCGATTACCACTGAGTAATACGTGGGATGAGGAGGATCTAACTTCCTTTCTGGATACTAATGGAGAATTCCAAAGAAAAGGCCCAGGAGAAAATGAGTAATATCGTGTATACTGAAGAGTTTCAACTGTCTCATATACCAAGCTGCACGTGGCTTGATGGGAATAAAAAGAAGTACTTCAGGGTTTCTTTGCTGAAATTGCCAGCCGGCGTCTGAACTGGAAGTGTAAGAGGTCAAGTGGAAAAAAAAAAATAAAAAGGAGGCAATCTTGAGATTACTCTGCACTTCGGTCAGAATTGGGTATATTTCCTTCCTGTCAAGCTGAATAGAGGTCAATAATGTGCTAATGATTTTGCGTGTGTAACGAGTGAGTGTGACATTGAGAAGCCTCTATCAGGAGTCATCTGCATAAACGGGTTCACTCCTGAAGTACGACACCTCTAATTTTCCCTTGATGATTTTCACCTGTGCCCCTTCATCATCTCGACTGTAACTGGCATGACACAACACAAGCAATACCTGCTGTTTCTTTCCCTTTAGATCAAGTGTGAGTTCTGTGATGGCAGAAAGAGCAATGAGGACCGAAAGGAGATCGCTGCGGTGGCTGAAGGCTGTTTGCTGCCAGAGACCCGACAAAATCTATTTTCCCCCTGCCAGGAGAGGAGGTTCCCTTCATGCAAGGCATTTCTCTGCTCCTGTCACTTTCCTGCCTGTAAGTTGCTGTGTAATTACATCATCACGGGAAGTATTCATTAAAAAGCTGGAACCATTAGCAGAGGCACGGCGGCCTCCTTTGTTTTGTGCAAAATTAGATACCGGCGCGAAACCCAGTTCTAGCTGCATTCATGTTCGTAAATCAAAGTCAAGTATTTCATTAGAGTGTCTGCAGTGTATGTATATAACTCAGCAGCAGAGTGTCTGCTAAGCCTAATGTGTTGCATTTAATTAACATTTAATTAGAGGTTTTTTTGTGGGAGGTGCATAAGTATTTGCCAGGCGGCTTTTAAGCATGAATCCACGTATCGCTCACTGGACATGAGCGTGCAGTTCTTGTAAAGAAAAGCTGCCAGTGGATATCACCCTTTCAAGCCAGGCAGATCTAGTCTCTGGATGCCTCGAGGTTCATATTTGACTTCGAATTTCCCAAAGTTTAATTTTGTATTGGATCTCTCCTCCGGTTTTCTTTTACTGATCTTACATATTGTCTTCTAATGACTACGCTCCCTCCTCTCTTACTCAATTGAGAGGGGAGTAGTTGGGTGATGCTAGAATGAATTGTATGTCTTGTAAGAAAAAAAAAACTTACCCTGGCATAGACATACCTGTGGTGTCACCTCTAGTGACTTTGTTGACTGGATCTCCTCTACTGTAGGAGGCCAGAAAACCAGTGCAGATGTAGACATGAGAAGATGATTCTCACCTGAAGGCAGACACAAGAACATGATTCTCACCTATAGTTTCTCACCATCAGCTGTAGGGAGAAACTGCAGGGATCTGTTGACTCGGGTCAACAGAGGGTGATGAGACACTGGTGCGGGTTGCCCGGAGAAGTTGTGAGTGTCCCCATCCCTGGAAGTATTCAACGCCAGGTTGAAGGGGGTTTGGAGCAACCTTGATCTAGTGAAAGAGGGGTTGGAACTCAATGATGTTCTGACTCACACCGTTCTGTTATCTGGGATCTAGATAAATACCTGAAGTTGGGGGGATATGGGTACTTTCTCTCAGCTATCATGACATGGCTAAAACAATCTCCAGTGTAGTGACTTGCATGGACATTCTTCTCTCTGTAGACTGTCATTTTAGGTGATATGTTTCTCTCCTGCCACCCTCACAGACTTACTGGACTATCTCGGGGTACAGAAGTGACAAATGGTGCAAGTAGAACACAAACATAGCACAGAGTTTTGAATTCGTGGGCTCATTGGTGCGGTCATGGCTGGAGGCTCCAGGAAAACTGTGAGCAACCCATTTAGTTTCTCCCACAGCTTCATTTCTGAGCAAGGTTTTGCCTCATCCTTGTCTGTATGGCTTTTACCCCATGCTGTTAATCAGCCACTGCTGTGCTCAGCCTGTGGCTGATGGGAAAAGTGACCCATTTGGAGTAGCTGTCCTTTTCAGAGTGTTGCTGTGGTAAGGAGAATCTAACCAACATGACAGATTTCCCCATCCTGGACTAAACACATTTTCTTGCTAAAAATAAAAGGAAAGAAGAAGAAAAAAGAAAAAAAGAAAAAAAAAAACAACAACAAAAAAAAGACAAACAAAAAAGAGGGTTGTTTGGTTGTTTTCTTTTCTCCACCTGACCAGCTGCCCAATGCTTTGTATTATGAAAAGCTGTTGAGGAGGGCTCAGCTCATTACTTCTCATTTCTGGGGAGGCTTGTGTGAGAAATGATCTCTCTGATCCTCTGCAGGTTGGCTGCCTTTTTCTCGTGTATCCCGTTCCCTAATTGGTTTTCTTTCATCCCAAATTTGGTGGCAGCCACCCAGAGTGGCAGAATAGTGTTGGGCCTTCAAGGGAAAGAAAATCAGGAGAGAAAACTAATTCTATTTTTTCAAATGAAGAGCTGGAAGTCTTTCCTCTGCCTTATTAGTGTGAGGCAAATATGACTCCGGTATGGTGGAGATGGTGTTGTGTAAAAGAAAGATAGAGGAGGAGTACGGTGAGGGCAGGTCTGATGTACAGAGTAGTTTTCTAGCTGGGTTAGTGGATCTGATGGACGATTGAAGGCCAGATCTCAGCACAATTTGTGTATCTCCCCTGAGGTTAATGGAAGTCAACGCCAAATTACACCCCATATGAACTAAAAGACTACTGAGTCGAAGGGTTTTTAAACGATACAGTTCAGTGAGGTGAAGAGATAGATATGTCTGGCAGGAGGGTATAGAAAGTTGCAGGTTTTAATAACCTCTCCATCCCCTTCGTCAAGGCTTCTCCCTCCTCTCAGGGAGTAAATTGCACCAGCTCAGGCTGCCTGAACCTTCTCCTCTCTATTTAGTTTGTTCGACTCAATCTCATGATGACAACCCAGGCCAGCTCCCCCCAGACCCGTGGGACGAAGGTGAGTTACACCAGCCGCGGGTTGGGCTCTCCCTTGTTAGGTGCCAGTGGGCTTCTCTTGGGAATCAGAAGGGGGAGGAGGAGGAGGAGGTAAAAATCAAGAAAAGAGCAGGAGTTTGATTCAGTTTGGAGATCTCTAAGTTGCCTCTGATCAAATCCAAGTGTTAAACAAGATTGCTTCCATCAATCTCCGGGAAGGCTTTAAGTTGAGTCTCCCTGTCATAGGTGTCTTCATCCTTTCAGATCTGGGACATAGTTATTTTTCAAAGTTAGTTTATTTTATGCTTCATCCTATTCCTTTCAGTTTCTTCTTTTGCCACAACCTGTAGGAGAAAGTCCAGGAACAGGCTATCGCTGAGTTGGCTTTGAAATGCATCACGTCATCTTTTTTGTTTGGCTTTTTTTTTTTTATTGAATAGAACATTGCAACTCTTTCTTCTCTCTAATTTGTGGCTCCCAGTTTATTTTCCAGATCAATAGCGAGTTATTTCTCTCTTTATTGTTTTATATTAATACTTGACCTACAGATAAGAAGGGAAACATGACAAGAATACGAGGGAGGGAGACGTGAAGCCAGAGGTGGCACTTGAGGAATATTCACTTTCCGCAGCATGTGCTTTCTCTGGGATGAGATGTCAAGTGAAATATAAAATCTTTCAAGAGGGGGGGTCATTTTAGAGTTGTGTGGGGTGGAGAAGGGGGAAAGAGAGACTGTCACTGTTTGCTGCGTGATCACTTTTCAGACCTGCAGGTCTCTGCCACATAGTAATATTGCTGGAGCTGCACGACTTGGCTTAGCATCAGAGTTTACCTTGACACTGGACGCTTCACTGTTCACTATATTTCCACAGAAGTCCTGCAGAATTCTTGTGGATCCCAACGGGATCAAGATCACAGATTGAGGAGTGTTTTATCAGGATACTTCACACAAGCGTGCCCAGAGATAGAGACACACCATCAACCACGGGACTGTGAATGTAAAAGCACAGTGATGCCCGTGTTCTGATTTGACTCCTGCATCTCCCACCTCTAAATCTAATCTCAGCCAGTCTTGCAGTAACTTCTGTCCACAGCAGCAATCAATCCCTGTAGTCACTGCAACGGGAGAAAACCTAAGCTGGGGTGATTTTCTAAGTGGGAAGGGAAGGGAAGGGAAGGGAAGGGAAGGGAAGGGAAGGGAAGGGAGAAAGCAGAAAGCTACTTTGGCATAGGGCAGGATTACTTGTTCATTTCTGAGATTCGGCATCTTTCTGGGAAAGGAATTTCCTATTTTCAGTGGTTTCACCTGCATAGTTTGATATTGTGGTTATCATTTGATAACCGCTTCTGCCTTCTGTCCTCTCCATTCTACATGGGTTATTCATGACGCTGCTTGTACTTCAACCTGGCACTCAAACCTCTTTACTGATTTTTGGCACCATTCACGTCCCCACAACTCTTTGGTACTGCTTTGGGGCAGACAAAATGGCTTTTTGGATTGTTAGCTGGCTCAGAAAAGCATATATTTCAATGTATATGAATATTTCACCTTGGGCTTTCGTTTATATTTTTGTTTTAAGTGTGATGATCCATTCAGAGAAACTGATTTCGGTCTGGTTCTTCTGCACGACGTGAAACAGAAACAGTAGAGAATGATTCAGACTCACCCCAAGGAAAGGAACTGCGCACAGGGCTTATTTTTTCCCAATTTGGCATGCGATTTGCCTGCAAAAGGCCCAACTTCAATTTCTTTGAATCGTCCTGAGAAATAGCAAGGTGAAATCTACCCCAGGCTTGTGCTTTGCTTCAGCCCCTAATCAATCTTAACAGCCATTTATTGCTCCATATTTTACCAAGCTAAAGAGATCATGCCTTAATTATTTCCTCGTGTGCCTTTGAGGGTTGCGGGAGTAAGGCAAACAGAGTTCCAGTAAAAATAATCAGTGAAATAAAAATTAAAACATCAATTCTCTCTTCTGTGGTCTTGTAATTGAAATACTCTGTCCTTTTCAAGCTTTGTGGTGTTCACACAGCTTAGTTTCCCTGTGTGATCAGCGGGAGGAGCACGGCTCCTCCAGAGATAGGTCACCCCACTTTAGAGAAGTGGTGTCTGGAGGTGATTGTTGGAGAAGCCTGCCTTATGGTAGATGCCTAACTTTTAGAATTAGTTGCAAGATATCTGCTGTTAAAATAGAATTTAACAATTCTTTTTGCATGTAAATCATTGGTGAGGAGATGCTCTTAAGCTCCTACTTTGTATGCTTTTTTACGGGGCAACCGGGGAGGCACAGCCCCAAAACTCTTCTAGGAGCATCTTGAATTTCTGCTGTGAATTTATCACAGTTTTCAGCTATTCCAGATTTACTGCCATATGTTGGCCTTTAGTGTAACTCCCCTCGTCCCCCACATTGTTAGCAGCCTCAGGTGTGCAGAATGGCTCCATGAATCTGTGAATGTGATAAATGCTACCCATTACTGGCGAGATTGCTTCATGTCTCTTTTGCAGTTGATTTCACTGCAGAAATACTTTCGGCAAAACAGGGCTTTTTATTTATTTCTTTCAGTGATATCTAGATCTTCACAATTGTCCTGGCCAGCGCCCCATTCATTAGTTATTGGTTATTAAAAAGTTGTACAATGCTCTTTTCAAACTAAGTCCATTGTCTGCTGTCCTCAGGGATCTGACTAGGAAGATGACTTGTGATGGGTGCTTAAACTTCTATGCCTTGGCCAAGTGCATGCAGACAAGAAGAGCAGAAGAATCATAGAATCACAGAATGGTTAGAGTTGGAAGGGACCTTAAAGATCATCCAGTTCCAACCCCCCTGCCATGGGCAGGGACACCTCCCACCAGACCAGGTTGCTCCAAGACCCATCCAGCCTGGTACTGAACACTTTCAGGCAACCCTCCACTGGACCTGTTCCAACAGGCCCATGTCCTTTCTATGTTGAGGACTCCAGAGCTGGACACAGGACTCCAGGTGGGGTCTCACGAGCGCAGAGTAGAGGGACAGAATCACTTCCAGTGACCTGCTGGTCACACTTCTTTTGATGCAGCCCAGGATGGGGTTGGCTTTCTGGGCTGCCAGTGCTCACTGCCAGCTCATGTTGAGCTTCTCCTCCAGGAGCACTCCCAAGTCCTTCTCCTCAGGGCTGTTCTCCAGCCATTCTCCTCCCAACCTGTATTTGTGCCTGGGTTTGCCATGTCCTAGGTGGCAGGAAGAAGCTCCTGGCTCTTCAAGTCCTGCTGCCACATGGTCTTCTGGAAGAAGCACCAAGTACAAAGAACAACCTTCAAGGGTTGGTGGCAGTTGGCAGAGGGCAATAGCCGTGCCAGGGACCTTAATGGTAGAGATTAATAATTTTTAGTGTCTTCCAGCATCCCCTGCATTCATTAACATGTCAGTGCACAGTCTGCACATATCAGAGTCCTCGCCTTGTTTCAGTGCTGTGGAGTTGTTTCAAAATCCAGTAGCCGCTGTTTTGCTTTGAAAGTCACAGTGCTATGAAGGTAAGAGCATCCTTCTGATTTAGAAGCTGCACTGGAACTCCCATGCCCCTTATGCCAAAAATAATCATGCTTTTTAAATACATTCTGAAATTCCAGTGTGTCTGGCACGCTGATGGGCAAGAGGGAGGAGAGAAGAGGGAAACCACAATGGTAATTTTGATGCATTCAAAACTTCATTTTGCTCCATACTTGGCTGGAGAGATCCCTCTGACTGGGCAGTTGCTTATCCAGATAAGACTTTAAATTGTGCCCCGACAAAACTTTAAGGAGGAAGAAAAAACAAGCGTGTGTTAGCCTCAAATTATTGTGTAATTGCATCATCGATGAAGGTATTATTTTGGGAACTGGAACCGTGATGAGCACCATGTCAGTTGCCTTTTGTTCTGTGCAAGATTACTTACCAGTGAGAAACCCAGCTGTAAGTGCATTTGTGTTTGTAAATCACACTGAGGTATCTCATTAGCGTCTGCAGCGCATCCTTTTAGCTGAGCAGCAGAAGGG
The DNA here is from genome assembly GCA_013398155.1 of Pedionomus torquatus. NCBI lineage: Eukaryota > Metazoa > Chordata > Aves > Charadriiformes > Pedionomidae > Pedionomus > Pedionomus torquatus. Next base: position 60,897 of record VZRU01005556.1, on the reverse strand, counting down.
CTGCTCTGTTGCAGCTAATTAATGTTTAATTGAAGGTGACTTGTGGGAGGGGTCAGAATATGCTAAAAATATAGGCCAAACGTTTTTGCTAGGTGTAAATATCACTCTGGGGGTAAAGCGGTGCAGGCTACTTTGCAAAGGTTCTCATCAAAACTAGACCTCTGTGCTCTGCACATCTCCTCCACCCTTGGCTTGACTTTTAAGCAATCTGAGTGATACAGTAACTCTTCAGAAGACTTTTAATGTACTCTCTGTGACTTCTCTTTACCCTAATCATACTTGCTCTGGATTTATACCTACCTGAAATAACAAAAGGCCTTGTGGGATATGTGCGTAGATGTTGGTGTCCTGTGAAGAACAAGACCTAAGAAATTTTGTAAGGGAACTACTGACAAACACATGAAGATCTTCAAGGCTGTTCTAGGCTTAGTGATGGTACGTGTTGCCCTTTCTCTCTGGGTTTGCTTGGATCACGCTCATTTAATTTTATTTTCAAAGTTGAAAGAGCCATATTCTTCCAACCATATGGGTTGGAAGAATTTATCTCACTCGTTGACTGGTATTTTGTAGGAGATCATCCAAGCCATGAGTGATGAACCTCACAGAGAAAAATCCAGCGATCCAGGGGGGGATTCTCTAGAACCTGACTGGGGGTGCACCACTTTCATATTATTTCTACTGCAAAGTCCCTGGGAGACACCATGGTGCTCAGAGTGCTCTTGAGTTTAACAAAGCAGGTGGTGTTTTTTATTGGATTAATGGTGTTCCTGCAGGTGCTGTGATTGCACAGTGCTGAGAAATTACATCCTACCTGCTTCGGTTTTCCCAGCCATTTCATTTCTATGCAGAATTTCTCTCTGCTGCCTGGCTCTGATGGTTTTTTGGGTTTTTTGGGTGGGTTTTTTTTTTTTTTGGTGTTGCTTTGTGTTGCTAAACAACTGTTCTGTTCCACCTCTCAGTGGGCCACCCTCCACTCTAGGAACAAAGCTTTAATCAGAAGAGGGTACTGTGTTCACCCAGTGTGAAACATCACTGTCCTCATCTGAGTTTGCTGGGGTCTCCGACAGAGGTGTCGCTGAAAATTTCTGGACGAATATTGCTCCTTTCCCTCTTCTGTTCCTCTAACAGCAAGGATTCACACCCATTCCTGTCACATTTTCTGCCATTCAGTGGGCACTGTAGTTCTGCCTGCATGAGTCCTTCAGCAGAGCAATGGAGAGAAGGGGAGAAAAGCTGCTGTGTTTTCTGTCAGATGGAGTTTAGTAAATAAGTGTAAATAAGGCTTACGGAGCCATCCACAAGTTTAAAAGGATCCAGCCAGAAATAGCAAGCTGGCAGGGCGGGCTCTGCTCAACAGCATCACCCCAGCCATCGAGTTTTGTTTGTATGGGTTTTTTTTTCTGTGACTGAAGTGAAAGCTAATGGAAGAAAATGTGCATAAAGGTCCAGGAAGTGACCTGGAAGTGAAAAATCAAGACAAAAGGCTCTGTGAAATTGTTATATCTCAGACATGGGCTGGGTAGCTTTCTTTACACCCACATTTCCTTTAATCTGTGATAAGGTGCTATTCTTTCTGTTTCCAGAAGAGCACGGAGGCTCCTCCGACACTCAGCTCCATTATGCTATATAGTTTTCATAAATGAATGACAGCAGATATGTTCTGCTGCAAAAAGGGCTTCCAGAAATTACTTGGTAGAAATTCCTCCCTCCAAAAAACACACTTTTCAATGGAGCCTTTTTGAAAGATGTAGGAGATCCCTCTGGATGTGTGTTGAACCAGTGGGGCTTTGGTCCATTACCCCAGCTGATCAAAAGTCTGGATCCGTGATGGCAGTTGAAGAGCATGGTGAGCCCAGCTCTGAGGGGTGGAAAGGGAATGTCTGGGTCTTGGAATACAATTCCTGCCCTGTGTTGCTCTAAATGTGGAGCACATTTAATTCAAATTGAGCCATTGAAAATTAGCTGTATATATATGTATAGAATCATAGAATGGTTAGAGTTGGAAGGGACCTCAAATATCATCCAGTTCCAACCCCCCTGCCATGGGCAGGGACACCTCCCACCACACCAGGTTGCTCAAAGCCCCATCCAGCCTGGCCTTGAACACCTCCAGGGATGGGGCAGCCACAATTTCCCTGGGCAACCTGTTCCAGTGCCTCACCATCCTCACGGGTTATCTAGGTTTCCTCCATAGCAAGTGGGTACAGATGGGTACCTCCAAAGGCTCATTCAGCTCGTGGGCAGTAGAGATACATGGGCTGACTGGCATTCCCAGTAAGGGATCTGAACTAAGTGCAGATCTTTCAAATTAATCGAGGTGCGAGAAATGCTACCTACTCTACAGAGCTCAGAGCTTCTATTGCCCATCCCACAGCGTTATCTGGTAAGAACCACCTTTATATAGTGTTTGGGGAGCGGTGCCAGAGACATTTCGGTCCTCTTAGACTTGTCAATAGGCAGGAATTTCTTTGGGGAGACCAGATAGTTGTAAGATTGAGTTTGTGTTGAGTTACAGCATGTCTGATACAGCTGGGACTCTAGAGGTTAACAGATATGCTCATTAAAATTCAGTCCTCTAAAATGAAATACCCTGAAATCTGCTGCACTTCGCACCACATGAAAGTGGGTGTAACGGCAACGGAATAAGTTGGAGTTCATCTCTGCTGCTTAAAGCGTCGGGCAATTTGCAATGCAACATGCAATACTGTGGTACGAAGACATCCACTGGCCTTTCCCAATGCAAGCTGGGCACAGCTTTTAATTGAAGATAGCAAAAGGCCTGGTCCCAGGAGTTCAACTGAATTATGAGCAATGTCCAAGTACGACAGTGCTCATAGGAGTGACAGAAACTGTCAGTCAGAGTAAAAAAGAAGCTTTGAGCATCTCTTTGTAACACAATTTCTTAGTTCCTGCCAGCCCCGTGTATGTCTATTTATAATTCCAACTTTCCTCAGTTAATCATGTCAAAAATGACATTTGTACCCCTGGGAACTGTATCTGACGTAACCATTTTTGCCAAGTTGTTAATCCCAGAAGAGAATCCCCGAGTAAACTGATTACAACGCTCGCCGCGCAAAAATAAGCTCAGACCTTCCGTTAATCGCTGCACGAACCACAGCGAATTCTGAGCTGAATTTAGATCTATAGGAACATTCCTGGTGCTTAAGGGAATAACGTACAGACAGCTTCAGACATCATGTGAGTGGGTAGCTGCTGAGCGCAGAAGCTATACCCTAGTTGGTGGCAACGCGTGAACCAGAAGCTCCTGTTCATTTTCTCCTTTGCTCGTATGGAAGTACTTCTGGCAGAAGTAGTGGGGCTAGAAAATTGGAATATGTTAAAAGAAATGATGCTCCAGGAAGGTTTTGCTAATGATTGTCTCGCCTTTCCCACCCAAGGCTGCCCAGACAGGTCCTTCTCCCATCTTACTGCTGATCGGCACCCGTCGGTTACAGGGCTGAGCGTCTCCCTGGCGTCTTTGTTCAAGAAATAAAACCGACTGGAGATGCCAACTGAAACGACACCCCAACAGCAGAAACCTCAGTAATGCAAAGGCCCATGTGGAGAAGCCGAAATGACTGTTAGACACCTGGAGATTTCAATTTGCTCAAGCCGTGGCCTTCTCCAGTTCTCCTTTGCAGGGAACAAGAAAGTATTTTGTGCGAAAAAGTAATATGAGCAGTCTCACTTTGCTACTTGCAGAAAGGAAAAAAAAAATAATAAAGAAGACAGGTAAAGATGGTTGAGTTTTACAGTGTTCCTGTTCTGAAGGCAAAACTTTTCTCCCGTGGGACAGTGAGGACAGAGGGAGCCCCTGCACTTCATACGTGCACCCTACGTCCTGCAAATCCTCTTTCTGAAAAAAACACACTGCAAGTTCTACCCCTGATTCAGTCTGTGCTAACGCTGATCAAATGGATAAATCACTTGGGATCATAGGAGGCTTTCTGCCCTATCAAATAACCAAGCTCCCTGATTTATTCCCAAGTCCTGATATCTCTAAATCTTGCTGCACTCCTGGCCTTTCTTCTTGGGAGAAAACCTACCAGTTGCCTCCCCAAAGACACCGCAACTGGTTGCCCAGGGAAGTTGTGGATGCTCCATCCCTGGAAGTGTTCAAGGCCAGCCTGGATTGAGCTTTGAGCAACCTGTTGTGATGGGAGGTGTCCCTGCCCATGGGTTGGAACTGGATCTTTAAGGTCCTTTCCAACTCAAACCATTCTATGATTCTAAAACAAGACTCGCAGAAGGAATACTCCAAGGACTGCTCCCAGGTGACAGTATGGGTGAGGCTGCAGCGTGGGTCTTTCCCTGGTACAGGTGAATTTGGAAGTGGAAATACGACAACTGAAGCAGCACAAAAGCATCTGGGTGGAGCCATCACTGACTTACAGGAGTTGTTTGCCGTCAGTTCATTCTGCAGGAAATCATCCTGCTTCCTTGGATATCTGTCCCTGCTGGTCCTGTTACAGGCTGCTCAATTGCCTTGGAAACAAAATAGCAGTTTCCTAATGGTCCATCTCCCCTCCTCCCCTTTTCTGCTGCATTTGTCTGAAATTACATTCAGATTTTTAAATCACAGGATGATTTATTATCATTTTCTAATGCTCAGCCTCACCCTCGTAAAATGGATTATTTACCAATAGCTTTACCCATCAGGGAACGAAAGTCTCAAGCAATGAATGGATGATAGGAGGGTCTTCGTTAAAAGGTGGTGGGCAAGGGAAAAGACCCCAACTCAGAAGATTTAAAACCCCGTAATCACATCACTTCAATGAATTCTCTCTTCCAAAGGTGTTACAGATTGTCTCCATCAGCAGCCATTTGCACGGTGCTGGGTTCTGACCTCAGTGTGGTCAGTGTGGCCCAGGGAAGTGGTTTTGTCACCATCCCTGGAGGTATTTACAAGACATGTAGATGTAGTGCTGAGGGACATGGTTTAGCGGTGGCCTTGGCAATGTTAGGTTTACAGCTGGACTCGATGATCTCAAAGGTCTTTCCCAACCTAAATGATCCTATTTTATGATTTTTGCCTTGCTAACTAATCTGTTCCATTTGGAGGAGACTGCATGGATGGACATCCATCCTTCCAAGACTGGAAGTAACCTGAGAGCTCAGATACTTGACAGTGTGGCTGCATCCTGAGAGATTCCTTGGGTTTCTCCATGGCCCAAATACTCTGAAAGATGAGGGAAACTGAGTGAAATTCAGGTAAAAACTCAAGTAGAAGACAGCAAAAGGGTGTGTATATACTCAGTGCAATGGAAACACTCGTGAGCAGTCTCCACCTCCCAAATTCAAGTGAAAGGGAAATTATCACTCCAGTAAACTTAAAAGCATGCTCAGTATTCCTGTGAAAAATAGCTGAGTATGATTCAGAGCACGTGAGGCACTCCCACCACACCGAGGTGAATCCAAATATGCAGCTCCGCGAGGTGAGGCGGGATATAAATCAGTGTTGATCCTTCTGCTCTTTCACAGTTGAGGGCACCAGCCGGCACCAGCTTGGGACGGATGTGAGCGGTCCCCACAAATTAACGCAGAGTCGAGTGCCTTTTGTGAGGACTCCTCCTAGCCTCCTGGGGGCAGGTGACTGCTTTGTTCCGGGGAAATATTGCCTGTGGATCAGACGAAGCGAAGAGCAGCTGGCACGGAAAACTGGGCTTTGAGAAATAGAAGCAGAAAGGTGTCAAACACGTTTGGGAGTTCACTCCCCGGGCTGGGAAACGAGATTGAAAGAGGAGACACGAATAGCCTTTGCGTTAAGCTGTCCTTGCTGCTGCTGGAAGCCCCTGCTGCTTCCATTAGACAGTCTTTGCCGAGCCTCCGAGCTGTGGAAAGATGTTTCTGCAGCGGGCACTGTTGCTTCTGTAAAATATCCCTCCTGCCTTGAGGGTCTGGCACTTGTTTTTGTGTTTTTGGTTTTTTTTTCTTTCCCCATTTCCCTTTTGTCTAACATAAAGAGCTGTACCTTTCCAAACGACTCCAAGGAGAGATCTAGCAGAAGGTGAAGGGTTTTTTTTTTGCTGTGGGATTTACCAGTTTTGTATTATAAGTTAAACCCTTGTGCTGAGGGCTGGGCTTTGCTAGCGAAGTGGAAAAGTCACCTCCAGATGTATTGTGACATCCTCTGACTTCCTGAGGATGCATCAGAGCCTCCTTCCTTTCCTTCTCACCCAAACTATTTCACATGCCCATCCTCTGAACTGAGTAAGTCCCATTCCCCAGGGTGGGAACCATGGTGCAGGCATGAAGATAAGTCAGGACCAGCCCTGCCTGCTGCTGTTTGCCCATGTTGGATGGAAAGAACCACGTGAATCTGTGGTGAGTCCATACAAAATGTCTACAGTGGTTCTCCATCCACCTACATCTGTCCAAGTTTCTCATCGTAGCGATGCAGGAATGATTGGATGCTCTCTCTGCTCAGCAGCTTTTGGAAAAGTGGCCATTTCAAGGGAGATTTGAAAGAACAAAAATAAAAAAAAAATAAAACCAAAAAGGGATTCTTAAGCGCATATGAAAAAGGAAAGGGATCAGGAGAGCCCTGTCGGCTGGAAGTGTCGTTCCTTGACACCTTTCTACATTGATGGTTCTCAACGTTCAACTTTATTGCCTTTTCAATATCTGCATAAAGTTTAGTGTTTCATGAAACAATGTTCCATGACTGGCAAAGAAAAGCAAATGCAAACCAAGACAAGCATCAGTGTTGACTAAAGCAATGAACAGAACGAGGCAGTTTTGCTCTCTCCTCTCACAGAATAGTTGGAAAATACGCTTGTAGAAACACCACCAAAATTTCCCGATCTGTAACAGAAGGAAAACCGGTATCAATTATGCGTTTAGTAATCCTCTCAAAATATAATAACAACGGGCTTACTGACGTCAGGTCTATCTGCTCTAGTGAAAAGACATTAAAAAGCAATCATAAACAAAAGCAGATCTCTACCTAATGCTCTGTTCATTGGGATAGAAGGCGGCAGATTACTGTACTTCGAGGGTTTGCTCTGAGCCAGCAGCCCGAGGAAGGAGAAACGGGAGGCAGGTTTGCTACACGTTCTTTTGGTTAAACCATCGGTGATGCCTGAACCCCGGCTCTCACCGAATGCGTTTGTCAACCAAACACCTGCTGAATAGTTAGAGGCAAAGGAAAGTCCTCACACAGTTCGTCGCTGCGAGGTTGTTCCCAGAATTTTAGTTCTCCACCGGAATTTGCAGTATACGGCTAATTAGCAAAATTTGTACTCTTCGTCTTCTTCTTCTCCCTCGGTGAGGAATTTTCAGCCTGAGGACAAGGAATAGCAAACGCCACATCTGCTTGTGCAGTATCTGCGTGCTCTTTAGTTCCTCCAACAAGAAGTAGGATGTGTCTAGAATTGGATTGAAGAGGATTCAAAACCAGTGAGTGTAAACATTCAACACTGAACATGCAGGCATTGTAATGACATAATTAAAAAATAAGTAAAAAAAACCCCACAGCAAAATAGATTTATTCACAAAATAAATAGTATTTATTCACAAAAGCAAAACTATTTGTAAATGGATTTTTAATGACACGCCAATGTCAGTATCAGGGAAAAAAAACCCAGCCTTTTATATTTGGGTGATTAAATATGTATATTTATAGCTGAGTGATATATATATCGCGTGTATAGCTGAGCTGGTAGAGCTATCAAGTCTCAGCTCCATAGGAAATTCAGTAGTCCTGATGGGTTGTTTTTTTCCATTGCAATCTGCAATATAATGCTACATTTTGATTTTTGCCTCTCAAATGCGTTTGAAAAAGCATCACGTTTTTGGTCAATGAGAATATATCACTAAAACCGTTCCAACATTTATTTTTTGCTTGACTTCTAGTATTTCATTTTTACTAGATAAAACTGTAGAATCTGGAATTAAAATAAGAAAGTGAATATAAAATTAAACATGAGCGTAAATGTGGAATAAAAGAGAATATAATAAATAAGCTTATAAAATAAATCAGAATAAACAATGTATCCTAAAATATATTTCAAATGGAATAACTCAAGCAACTAAATGCCAAAACGTATTATGCAACAGCTCTTTTTTCAGTAATACCAAAATGAAATCGGTGCATTCTTCAAGGTTGAAATTTTGATGACTTTGCAAATCGTGATGGAAAAATGTTTTTCCAAAACCCTGTAAAACAAGGCAAATATATTTTGAAAAGCATATGTTACGAAGTGGTTTCAGATGACATACTTAGGCCAAATGGATAACAAGACTATTTCCAGCTAATTTCAGATGGGAAAGCAGATGGGGCTGTTTCTTGCTGTTAGACTTCTGTGGTCACAGTGTCTCAAGGGCTGAACTTGAACATCTGAGTTCTTGTAATTATTATTGTTATCATGACTAAAATTAGCGTGACCAGATCTGCAATCCTAACTTATAGCCTCCTGTCCCTTGTGCTGTGCAAGGGACAGAAAGATTTTATCACTGCTTGAAAAATCTTTAACCCATTAGAACTTTAGGTGCCACGTTTGTGGTGCAGCTCACCTAGGTTTAGAGGTGGGCTTCACTTGCAAATGCACGGGAGCTTTGCACTCTTTGGGAATTGGAATTCCTGGGGTGTCCAAGGTCTCTGCACAGGGCTCGCAGAGATGATAGGACCTACGGAAGACCTGAACTCTTCTGGACTGGCACCAGGTGCCATCCGTGTTTGAAGTGGCACTATGTGCTGACATTAAGGCAAATAAATCCCATGCTATGTACTCCGACTGTAGGTCTCTATAGGAGCAAGGTATGCAGGTGCCACATACAGTCAACAGTGATTCTGGGGAAGTTAGACTGTGAGCTGAGTTATTGCAGGCATCTGTCTTAGGAACAGACAATTTGTCCCTAATATTCACTTTCTGTATGGGGAGCATGGGGTGACATACATCAAATCATTGAATGGTTTGGGCTGGAAGGAACATTTAAAGATCATCTAGTCCAACTCCCCTGCCACGAGCATCTTTCAGTAGATCACATTGCTCAAGGCCCCATCTGACCTGGACTCGAACACTTTCAATGATGGAGCATCCCCAACTTCGGTGCATAACCTGGTCCAGTGTCTTACCAGCTTTATCATAAAAGATGTGTTCCGTATGTCCAATCTAAATCTGCCCTCTTTCACTTTAAAAGTGTTGGCTTTTGTCCTGTTAATGAAGACCTTGGTAAAAAGTCTGTTCACATCTCTCTTAGAAGTCCGCTTTAAGTACTGAAAGGTTGCAATAAGGTTTCTCCAGAGCCTTCTCTTCTCCAGGCTGAACAACCCCAACTCTCTCATCCTCTCTTCATAGAAGAGGTTTCCAGACCTCTGACCATCCTCATGGTTTTCCTCTGGACCTGCTCCAACAAATTCACAGCTTGCTTGTACTGGAGACCCCAGAGCTGGATGCAGTATTCAGGTTGGGTCCCTCTATCAGAATAGAGGGACAAAATCACCTCTCAACCTCCTGGCCATGTTTCCTTGAATGCATTCAAGGCACTGGAACAGGTTGCCCAGAGAAGTTGGAGATGCCCCATCCCTGGGAGTGTTCAAGACCAGGCTGGTTGGGGCTTTGAGCAACCTGCTCTAGTGGGAGGTGTCCTTGCCCATGGCAGGGGGTTGGCACTCTATGATCTTTAAGGTCCCTTCCAACTCTAACCATTCTATGGTTCCAGGAGACGGTTGGCTTGGAAGTGCACATTGCCAGCAAGTACACGTTGGTTGCAAGTGCACGTTCCCAGCTCGTGTCTCATCTTCCATTCACCCAAGTCCTTCTTCACAGAACTGTTCTCAATCAGTTCATAACCTGCTCTATTGATACTGAGGATTGTTCTGACCCAGGTACTGGACCTTCCACTTTGCCTCGTATTCCATAAAGTCAATCATGGAGCTATCTCTGCTACTGACACCTATATTCAGGGGAGACAACTTTCATCCTGATGTTTGCTGGAGCGATAATAATATGCTTATCTGGATTTGAGACCTCAGAGACCTCAATCGCAAGTGGCTCCAAAGCACATGACCTCTTGGGGTGGCCTTTTTACATGACACCCTTATTTTGAGTAGCTAGAACTTATAGCCACCTGGAAGAAGTGGTAGATGCACCACCTCTGGAAACATTTAAGATCTCAAGTGTTGCTTTTGGTTACATCCCTGCTTACCCTTGAGATCTGCAGAGGTGCATCCTTCAGCTGGAAACAGACTGGGGAGGGATGCAGAAGGCACTGCTGTTCATTGTCCGTAGATTCCTGTATCACATCGTCCAACCTGGTTGGAAGTTGCACCGATTCAAAACCATTTAACTGCACTTAAACACGGACTGACAGGGAGCTAAAGCTTTGGGTACATTTCAGCAATGGTTCTTTACCTTGATTCTCATCTTTAGCATGATCATACTGTAACTGTCCGTCTGTCTTACCCAACTGTCATTCCTGCTTCTCCTTCCTAATGCCGTTTCCATCCACCTGCCAGTTTCAATGAGACTGAAAGAGTGACTCAGTCACAAGAATCTGTTCTTTGGAATGTACAGAAAGCTACTTTTTTTTTTCCTGTCGGTCTATGGAGGGCAGGGTTTCAGCATGAAAACCAGAATTACCTGCTCCTCTTGTCCTGGTGGAACATCAGCGATGTGTGTGCACCCTGGAAGGCATCGCTGCCTCTTCTGCTTCTTGCTAAACTGGTAATTAAGTGGGCATGAGAGGAGCTGGAGACGGCAGGGATGGAAGGTCAGGCTGTCAGGAAGAACTGGAGGGGCCTGAGGGGTTTCAGGGTCGTGGAGGACCAGAGGTATTGAGACCTGAGAAGCAGATGCAGTGCCAAGCTTGGGACTTGGGGAGGTCCTTAGTGTATCTCAGTAGGTGGAGATGGTTCTGTACATGGGAGGAAAGCTGAGACTGTTGTGGTAGGATTGTTTACAAAACATTGTGCACACAATTCTGTAGAAAATCTGTCTTCATTTAATTTTGCTGCTTATGAATAATATTTGGGTGGCTTATAATCAAGAATATTCATTTTTCCCCTTTCAGAGTTGAACACTGTGGTGACTCCTACATCCCGGTCCACACGGCTGTCCGTTTTGATTTTCCTTTTGTGTCCATTTGTGCAGCTAATGTGAGTATTTTCCCAATCAATGCTGGTAGATCCCTCTTTAATTAATATCGATGAGTTGTAGAAAGAATAGCATGGACCACTAGTAACATTTCTCCGTAACTGAAGGGAAAAATAGGCAGGCTTGCAAACAAGAAATTGCAATGAAGACCCTCAGCTGGACCCCTGTTTCTGTTCAGAAAAGAGAAGAAACACTCCAGACTCATCACGTGAAGATGGAGAAGATACATTAAGAAACCAGGGATGTGATAAGGCAAGGGGCAATGTTTTTAAATTGTAAGAGGAGAGATTTAGATTAGATGCTAGGAAGAGATTCTTTACTGTGAGGTTGTTGAAACACTGGAACAGGTTGCCTGAAAGTGTTCAGGACCACGTTGGATGGGGCTTGGAGCAACCTGGTCTGGTGGGAGGTTTCCCTGCCCGAGGCAGAGATGTTGGAACTCCATCTTTAAGGTCCCTTCCAACTCAAACCATTCTATGATTCTGTGCTTAGAAAAATGTGAATCACAAGGCTGAGTGAATCTGTACAGCTCAGAAGGTGCTTAACTTTACCCCAAAGTGGTTCCAGACACACACTGGCACCAGCAAAATCTCAGCTGAGGATTTGGTGCTGTAAATGATATAACCCTGCCCCGTGACACCCCAACATGGACACCCTTGGAGAGCAAGATGCAAGTGGATTCAACAGGCTGTCCACATACAAAACTTTGCATACAGAAATAAGTCCTGCCCGGGGTCCACTCTCTAATAGGAAAACTTCATGCCAATACGTCCCAATGTCACTGTAGCACAAGGTGGGTAAAATAAAACTGATTTTCCCTTTTGGCTTCACAAAGAGGGAATTTAGCAATGTGTCACGGACAAAACAGATCTGTTCAAATGAAACAACCCTGACAAATAACATTCTTCTTAAAATTTAAATTAACTGTTCCCTCCGCAAATAAAACCACTCATGGAGCCAAATTCTTAGCCGTGCTTTCCCTTTGTTTCTTTTGTTTATTTAATCTGATTTAATTTAAGTAACCATTTCCTTTTGGAGCTGTCTTTATGATTCTGTTTGAATGTGCTGAGTGTTACTTTGGAAACACTTCCCATCCTTTTTTGTCTCTTTTTCCTTCTGGATCACACTACTCCTAGAGAGGTACAAAAACTAGAACATGGAAGATGCTTTTTCATGTCTCTTATAAGCAGACAATCCAGTCTATCTGAATAAAGACTGATCAAATATTAATTGAGGGCTTCAGGAGTCACCTTGGTATGAAGTGAGGTTGTTCCAGTAGCCTAAGGAAATGCATTACCCAGGAAAAAAAATAAGCTTGTAGGAAGGGTTCATGTCCCATGGTGAGGAGTTGAGATACTTTTCCTAGTAGACTTCCTCTAGATCATCGTGACTATAACACCATTGCAAATAGTGAAGACAGAGGAAGTTCTACCCCAGCACCACAAGCAGAACCAAAGGTTATTATGAATGATGATGAATAAAGGCTAGGAAGGACTGAATAAGGGCTACCAGGGGAAGAAGCAAGGTTGAAAGAAGAACAACCAGGGACAGAGGGTTGAAGGGAGGTGGGAGACCCCTGAATGGTCAAGTCTGTGCTGTTTGGAGGGGTAAGAGATAGGAGTATAGCAACCACTGCTGCATGAAGGAGCTAAAAGGGAGGATCTTTGGCCAACCTGTTGGACCCTCACTCAGCAGAGGTCACTGTGGCTTTTCATAGTTCTGGCACATGGGAAAAAATTGTGTCTATTGATGACTCTACAGTGTTTGATCATTCCCATTGCACATCCCACTCTCCTCCTTTGGGCAAGATAGAAGGTCACAGTTGTGCATTGTGGTGGTTTGACCTCTGCTGGATGCCGAGTGCCCACCAAGCTACTCTATCGCTCCTCCTCTGCTGGACAGGGGAGGCAAAATACAATGGAAGTCTCATGGGGTGAGATAAGGACAGGGAGATCACTCAGCAATTACTGTCACAGACAAAACAGATTTGACTTGGGGAAATTAGTTTAATTTATTACAAATCAAATCAGAATAGGACAGTAAGAAATAAAAACTAAATGTTAAAATGCCTTCGCCCCACCCCTCCGTTCTTCCTGGGATCAACTTCACTCCCAATTTCTCTACCTCCTGGCCCTGAGTGGTGCAGAGAGATGAGGAATGAGGGTTGTCATCAGTTTATCACATCTCTAACCCTCCTTCCTCCTCGAAAGGAGGAAAACTCCTCATACTCTTCCCCTGCTCCAGCATGAGGTCCCTCCTGCGGGTGGCAGTTCTCCACAAACTTCTTAAACTTGAACCCCTCCCACAGGCTGCAGTTCTTCATAAACTGCTCCAGCGTGGCTTCTTTCCACAGGATATGGTCCTTCAGGAGCAGCTCCAGCATTAGGTCCTTCATGATGTCACAGGTCCTACCAGCAAGCCTGTTACAGTGTGGGCTCCTCTCTCCATGGGTCCATAGGTCCTGCCAGGAGCCTGTTACAGTGTGGGGTTCACAGCCTCCTTTGGGCATCCATCTGCTCCATCATGGAGTCCTCCATGGGCTGCAGCTGGATATCTGCTCCACCACAGACCTCCATGGGCTCCAGGGGGCAACCTGCTTTTTGGGGTTTTATTGGTTTGGGTTTTTTTTTTTCCCCCTCCTTAAGTTCATTATCACAGAGGCACTACCACTGTCATTGATAGGCTCAGCCTTGACCGGTGGTGGGTCAGTCTTGGAGCCAGCTGGCCTTGGCTCTGTCAGACATTGGGGAAACTTCTAGGAGCATCTCACAGAAGCCACCTCTGTAGCTCCCCTGCTACCAAACCCAATCCATGCGTGCAGAGAAGAAGGCTTGATCCCAGGATCAAGCAGCAGGAGGGAAGGGGAAACCATTTACCTCCAAGCACCAGATCCTGCTGTGTGCTGTAGCACCAGCTGCAACATCCAGTGTTGTCTCCTGCTCTGCACCATCAGCCAAGGGCTTGGGAGTGCTGCAGTACAGAGTTAGGACAGTGCTGGAAGCGAGTTATACGCCAGCCAGGCTGTTGGGTAACACAAGGTGAGAGTCAGCAGTATGACTCTTTTTTTTCAATATATGACTTGACAGGTCTGAGAACCTGGAGTGCTCCCCAGCCACAGACTAAACGGAACCTGCCAGCTGGTCCGAAGTGAAAAATTAGGTAGGTTTGCCTGGATATCAGTGAAACAAATGGGGCTTATCAGAAACTCAAAGGTCAGAGCTTGTCACTTACCAAAAAGAGTGTGAGATGGAAGTAACTCCTGAGGACCATGACAGAAGCGGTGTGACAAGATAACAAAAGAAGCACTTTGTAGTGTTGCCTACGGTGGTTTTGCTTGCCTGTGCTTGGGACAACCACCCTTTCAGCATTTGTTTGGGGAGGATATCTAAACAGAATATTCTAAAGGGCTGGTATAAATGGTGCCTTTTTATAACCCTTTATTAACATTCTCAGTTCTTCTTAACAAAATATTTCTAGAGCAGAACTGATTCAAAGCAGCTATAGACTTCCTTTTCTTAATATTATTTATTACAGTTTAATCATCCCAGGGTTTCCAGACCTGCCACTAAGTTTCTGCAAGTGCACTGAGTGACACAGCAAAACCTCCACCAGAAACTCCCTCTGGGTGCTTTCTTCTTTACCTCTATATAGATGGAATCAAGCTATGGAGCTAGACATAGTCCACCTACAGTGACTCTGCTCCCCTTCCCCATTATGCCTTATAAGAAAGGAGTAAATGAACCTTAGAAAAAAAAAAGGGGGAGAAAAAGTTTTCATACTATGGAATCCTTTCTGCCCTCTCATTTCTCTGCTCCTTACCTAGGAGGAAGCCGCAAAGCAGATGAGATATCCATGTTCCATTTTCAAAAGTTTCTTCATTGTGCTCTCAGCCTGCTCTAAGAAGAAACATCAGCCCCTGGTCATTCCCAGCCTGCTTTAATCAAGACAAGGACCCAGAGAGCAGCGTTTTATAAGGGATGGGATCACAAGAATCAGCTGGGGAACTCTGGAGAAGAATAAATTAAAGGGGTGGGGCAGGTGACCTGGAAGGATTGACTGGGTGTGGGCTCAAAAGGGAAGAACGCAGAAAGAGATTAGGAGAATTACTTAGGTGGGCTAGAGATCTAAGGGGACTGGGTAGGCTGGGAAAAGAGGAGAAACTCCCCAGGACAAATAAAGTTAATGGAGTGGGACTTCTCTTGAATGTATGTGTCCTCAGGAGACTTCACCTTCTACCTTCGTATATCTGGATTTTTCCCTTGCTGTTTCTGTACCTACTTTTGGAAGGTTATTCCTCAAGGTAAGGGTCTTAACAGCATGAAATACTTCTGTGCTTTACTGTTTTGTCTGAGGTTCATCTGACTGGGTGCTGCCCCTTAAAAAACGCAGGGAACTGGACTTGTCTAAATAAAATACGTTTGGAACCACAAGTGAGACATGTACACCTCATTTCAACTTGAGGCTATTAATTACAGCATCAATATGTTCAGGTGGTCACCAGTGACCAGTCAAAAAGATGCTTGAAAAAAATCGTCTGCAATTTTCAGCCCTGTTAGCTGATGAGATAGAGAGGAAAGCTTTGCTATATGTTAATAATGCATGTATTCTTTATTGTATGATACCAGCAAGAATTTACAACACTCGCTTACTATTTTTGGAGGGTTTAAAAAAAGTCACAACACTTGAGATTGTCCCAAGTCCTGTTTCAGGAATGTGAATGAAGTATTTCATTTTCCTAAAGAAGGAACATGCAGTACTTAGCATTTCCAGTCGGAGTTTATTTTAGTCTAATTTATTTCCAACAGCTTTCCCCTCATCTTGAGTGCTCTGTGAAGAGATAAAGATAATACATTCCCACTAGAGACAAGGGATAAAAGGACATCAGCAAAAAAAAGAGATGTGTATTGAATCAATCCTCTTAGCGGGCTGAGATTGAAGCCGGAGGAATAAGGGCAGGAGGGCTGGAGACTCCAGGTGTATGAGGTGTCTTCTTGGTGGGGGGATGTGATTTGTGGCAAGTAAACTTCCATGTTGGTGTGACTGCACAGCATAGCTTTGAGACACAAACGTTGAAGCTTCTCTCAAGTGTTAATGATTCAACAGCTCCAGCCAATTCCTTGGTA
>VZRU01005556.1:24111-34965 GCA_013398155.1 Pedionomus torquatus | reverse complement strand
AGAGACCACACCAAAAAAAAAATCCTGCTGACAAAATCTCCATGTGAGCCTTGTTCAGGTCCAGCTTGTATGAAGGATGAGCCTTGGTCCAAAGTCATGGTCAACTGTGATGCTGCAGGGGGGTCTGCCCAGCAGCTTGCCCTGCTGCAATGGTTAGATCACAAACCTACCAGCTGGTAGCATTTCTCAGGCTAGTAAGGAATCAAAGAGCCAAAGTCTTTCTGTCTATCACAGAACTGTTTAACATTTAAAAAGAAAAAAGACCTTTAACACCCAGTCTCCCAGCACCGGCTGCTGCCAGCATCACAGTGGTTGAGGCCCTGTATCTCACTCTCTTCTCTTCTGGTGGTGGCTTCATCTTCTCCTTCCCTAAGCCTGCATTGTCCTGCACCTCTCCCCCTGCTCCCTTTCCAGAGACTTGTGATAACCATTGCCTAGGTAACGGCATCTTGCCTGGTGTGTTTTACTGACTGCAACGCCTGTGGGGGCGTGTGCTGTGCCTGCATTCCCAGTGGGATAAGAAGCAGAGATTCGAATACCGTGTGTGTGGGANGGAGAAAAAAAAAAAAAAAGGCCAACAAAACACCACAAGATCCATCTATCAACAAAGATCAAGAGGAGGAGGACAACCAGCAGTCCAGCAAACTAATCTAAAAAACATTTTTCTGCTGCACAAAGTGTTAGTCCAGGCCCAGGGAACGTCAAAAGTTCGGTATGTCCCATGAAACTTTCTCAGAGCATTAAATTAGGAAAGCCTGGATTTATTTTTGCTGATGTGTGGACTGGAAACCAGGTAAAAGACTGTGAGCAGAAGGTCAGGCATAGCATAGAGGATGGAATAGAAACAGGACCCATGGAAGCTTTAATTATCTTAGTTATAAAGTGAGCTTGTAACATATTCATGACTCCTTTTTTTAAAGATGCCTGAAGCAATAAGTGTTGAACCAACAGCAAAGGAAGAAAGGTAGATGAGAAGTCTCAAAATTTATAACTGGTGGCAGAAAAGACTGAAATGAGGTTGTACGTGCAGAGATAAAGAGGAATAAATTCAAATGTAATGTAAAAGGTAATTTAAGAAGCAGGTCATGCTGTGGTGGACAGTAAAGAAGATGGCAATTTGGTCCCACAGCTCAGGACTTGTGTCAGGGAGAAGGAGAAGGGAAAGGCCCTCTCAGTTCACTGCTACCTCTCCCTGGACCTGCTGTTTGAAGGTTTCCTTGGAAAGTCAGCAGTTGCTGGGCTAGTAGAGCCAGACCACTCAATACCTAAGTGAAAAAGGTCTTCAGGTCAATGCCTGGCATTGGTGGGTGAATGCAGAGAGGGCTGCAGAAGGGATGACCGCAACCCCGTAGTGAATAGCATATGGCCACAGAGCCAGGAGGTTATTCTGCTGGAGAAAAGGTTGTAAGCAGGACCAACAAAGTGCACAGAGAAGCACTCAACCAGGCAGTAGAGGTAAATCCATAGAATCATGGAATGGTTAGAGTTGGAAGGGACCTTAAAAATTGAGTTCCAACCCCCCTGCCATGGGCAGGGACACCTCCCACTAGAGCAGGTTGCTCAAAGCCCCATCCAGCCTGGCCTTGAACAACTCCAGGGACCATGAGTCTCAGACGTATACTATTTTTCATCTATCTATAATAGTTCCTTTCTGACCAGCTTGGTAACGCATCAGGAAAATTCCTGACCTGTGACTTGAAGAAAGTACAACTCCGCTTGGCGAACTTGGCTGTTTGAATGAGAAGTTAATCCAAACGAATTATTCTGCTGCCAGCCAAGGTCTTCCCTCCACTAAAAATATCTTTTCAATGCAGAGAAAGGATTTAAAATATTGATATGGGAATATTGAACTCTGGTAACAACTTATATATAATAAAACCCATGGGGTTAACACACAAGAGTATGGGCAGTTTCCATCTCCCTTGACTGGAGAAGACAGAAATTAAACTTTAAGAAGAGGTTCAAGCCATCAACCAAAAACCCAGAGACCCTAGCACTCGCGGAAAATATCAGCCAGACAAAAGTAGACCTGAGTGAAAACCAGCTAACCTCTGGCCACTAAACCACACTCCTCATCGTGAAGCCACCCCCCTTCTCCCTTTGCCATGAGGTTGCTTCATCTTCTTTTGTTCCCTTTTTTTGAAGGGATGTTCTTCACTGTGACTTTCCTCTGATGATTTTAGATCTCTTTTTCTCCCCTGTACAGAGCTTCTCAGCCAAATCCAGTCTGTCAGAGGTGGAGGGGCAAGTACCAACCACCAGAAAACACCGTGGAAATGATTTTCCAGTACAGGTTAAAATGAAATAACTCCTCATAATGTGCACATCAGTCCTGTGGATTTATTCTCAACTCAATGTTGAATAGAAATTAAAGGGGTAGCCCTTGGAAATAAATATAAAGCTCCCAACACTTCTCCAAACTTTTGGACTAATTTTGTGGTGTGTTTTTTTGTTTTTTTTTTTCCCTTTTCCTTTCTTTTCCTGTTGCCAGGAATAAAACGGCTTCAAGCTTTCACGGATCCTTCTTATGCCATTCAAGTCAGATTCAGAAGCAAGGCAGTAAAGAAGGCCTCAGGCTATAAGTCAAACAGTGAAGCCCTCTACGTAGGGAGAAAGAAAACGGCTTCAATATGTGCTCATGGTATTGGAAAGCGAAATAAAATTCCTCAGAATTAGTGGTTTCTTTCACTTCCTTCTCATTGTGTTTTTAGTTGGGAATCCTGCGGTTTGCAGCTTGTATACTATTAGATTTCTTCTTTGGGGATTTAGTATCCTGACGAATAATGTCGTTGGGATTCTGATGTTCTCTGGATTGTACGAGGACTGGAAATGAAAGGACGTTTATTACACTCTCCATCAATTATCAATTATCGTTCATAACTCTTATTAATCTGGAAGCATTTAGGAACTGCAAGCACACACGAAAACCTCGTTGCGTGACTCCAGGCTGCAGCCCAGGGGCTTGTTGCAGAGGCAATGGATGGTGGAACACCGAAAGATGCTTCTGGTTTTGATTGCATTTGCCTGCTAATTACCTCTTATCTGTCACCCCTTTTGCACCACTGATGTTCTTTTCTCTGGTTCCAGACCTCATCCTTCCTTACTG
This sequence comes from Pedionomus torquatus, assembly GCA_013398155.1. Classification (NCBI taxonomy): domain Eukaryota; kingdom Metazoa; phylum Chordata; class Aves; order Charadriiformes; family Pedionomidae; genus Pedionomus; species Pedionomus torquatus. The sequence continues at coordinate 31,859 of VZRU01005556.1, read as the reverse complement.
ATTTCTTGAGAATCCTTTATTGAAGCACTCCTTTCCACTCCGTGCTACATCCACACACCTTCAGAGCAGAGACTCAACCCTTTGAGGATGCAATTAATGATGAGGGTTTGGTCTCTAAGCAGTGGAAAAGGGTGTAATACATAAATTACCCACTTGTGAAATAAAGTGGGGGGGGGAAAATAAAGCATCAGTCAGGTTTTTGCCCGTTTATGTTCTGATGGTTAGTCAATGCAAAGGGCAGATACTCAGGTGTCTGTTTTCCTATAGGGGACCTGAAAAAGCAGCAGAAAAGCGGTAAGGATGGAGGGAAGGATTTATGGAAATGCACTGGAAGAGGAATGGCCAGACACGAGATGAAAAATAATAAGGGGGGAAAGTAAGAGGAAGAGGATGGCTGGAAGGCAGAGCAGCACCCAAGGTAGGAGGAGACACTCAGTGACCTGCAACCTGATTCCTTTTGGTGAGTAGTGGAATTTCCAAAGAGAAAAAGTACTTGGTAATACAATGAATGCTGATTTTCTCCACCACATGCTAGAATCACCCAGAAATACCAGAAAGGGACTTTGAAGCTCCTCTAGAAACAGCCTCAGAGTCAGTTTCTGACCTCTGTGTTCAGGGTGAAGGAAAGCAATGACTCGCTGACCACTGACCAGGGATGTTCATGGTCATTCCCTGGTGAAAGCAAAGTCCTTCAATCCCAAGGCTGGGTTCAGCACCCAGAAAAGGAGTGCTTTGGGAGCGTGCCTTGGTCCTTGAAGCGATGCTTTGGTAAAGTGAGGCAGCGGGTAAGATATTGCCTTTCTCACTTTGGGCTTTCTTATGCTGTATTATCCAGTGACAAATGTGGATGGGGAAGATGAGAGGAGCTGGGAAGTAAGCCGAGTTCTTGTTCTGCTTCTGAATGAAAGAAGAGAGCGAGTGGCACCTGAAAGGCACGAAGTGTGCACCTTGTGGGGTATAACTGGGAGCAGAGGGGGGGTGTGTGGAGAGGGCAGACACCCTCCCTCCACCTGTCTGTGGGGTGCGCATCTTCCTCCATCCCCTGCCTCTCCCTCTCTCTCCCACTCCTCCTGAGGTGCCTCTCAGAGCTGCTGCTGTGGCAGGTGAGTCAGTCTGACAGCTCAGACACGGGGCAGCCCCCTCAGCTGCCGAAATGCCAGCCAATCTCCCAGCAGACTCAGAGCCCACTATTATAAACGAATGCAATGCATTATTTTTCACCCCCCCCACCCCACTCCCCCCTCCTTCAGCTGGCAGGGTGAGTCAGTAATCAAGGTTCCTTTGTCATTTTGCGGGGTGGTGGGGGAGCTGGTGGTGGTGGTGCTGGTGGGAACAAGCTACGTGGGGCAGATTAGCTGCGTCCTTGTATGGGTCTTGCTATTTCTTTCCCACCTTGGCTGAAAAAGCCCCACCAGCTGCAGTAAAGGGCAGGAGTGGGGACAAGAGGGGGAAAGAAAAGAGAGGAGCAAACGGTTCCCCTGAATTTTAACACTCTCCTTTCTGATTCTCGGCGCTCTTAAGTAGAGACCGAGATCCTTCCCTGTCAATGACAACTGTTCAACAAAAGCCTGGGGGGGGTTAAGAGGGGAATAAAAAAAAAATCACAGCGTCTGTAGTACCAAAGTCCTGGCAGCACTTGGAGAAGCTGGCGGGCAACAAGCATAACGTCAGCTCCTTTGTTTGGCGTCTCTTTGCTGAGGTGGGCTGCATGCTGTGGAAAACATGACAGCAGAAAGAAAAGAGGTGAGGGAAGGAGGAGGGATTGAAGGGAAGGACAAGGCAGGGTGTAGGGGCGTTGGAGTTATATCACCGGCAAAGGAAAGGGAAAAGAAAGCTCTAGGCAGAAGGGAGACAGCCAGGTACTGTCGGGGGGAAGGGGACAGTCCAAAGCATATCCAGGCTGGATGGGGCTTTGAGCAACCTGGTGTGGTGGGAGGTGTCCCTGCCCATGGCAGGGGGGTTGGAACTCAATGATCTTTCAGGTCCCTTCCAACTCTAACCATTCTATGATTCTATAATTTTATGATTCTGGGGGTTCATGTGGAGCAGAAAACCAACCAGTTTCTGCTGTGTGATCCTTCAGATGTCTTTGAAGGAGCCTTTCCCAGAGATGGCACAGTTGTGGTGGTGGGTTGGAGTAAAGGATGGTGCAACCCTGAGCAGGCAAAGCAGATAGAATCATCTAGGGTGGAAAAGACCCTTGGGATCATCAAGTCCAACCATCTACCCTACTCTACAAAGTTCCCTCCTACACCATATTCCCCAACACCACATCTAAACAACTCTTAAAGACGTCACAGGGAGGGCAAGAACAGAATAAATGCACTGGATTATATCTCTGGGGTACCTCAACCCCAACAATGCTCATGAACATTCTGAAAAAGAGCTGGTGTGACGGTACCTGGCCAGCACGCTGTGGATTTTTCTCCTGTGAATTTATCCAAACACTTCTTAAACCCACGCGAGCCCCAGCGGCAACATCAGCCAAGAGCCTCTACAGCGTAGCACAACTTGAGTGAAGAAGTAGCTGCTTGTGTTTGTGGTGGTCTCCTTGTCTTCCTGTTTCAGAAAATAGTGTAAATGATCATCCCCTTATTAACTATCTCTTGGCCTCTCTTGATTTTGTAGCCTGCTCATGCTCCCCCTCGGTCATCATTTTTCCAGGTCAATGAGTCCTTTGGCACAACGCGATGGTCTCCCTCATGCTGCAGGACACCTCATGACAACTGAAGCATCAGTGGTGTTCACCATGGCCTTGGAGTTTGTGTGGTGCCCGTGGGATGGGCAATCTGGCAGACACGTTCCTCGGGTGCCAAATCAAGCACCAAGGTGATCTTCCCACAGTGATTAGCATGGGGAAGCCACGGAGAGCTGCGTGGTTGGGATGCAGTCAGAGAAGGTATGGTATGAAACGTCACTGGTCCTGAGACCACATCAGTGCCCCCTTCTTCTGTGCCAGCTCTGCCTTCAGGCATTCCTTCTCACCACTTTCCTGCTGTGTGTGCACGTGACTGTGTATAAAAAGCCATGTTTTTAGGGAAAAAAAAGGAGAGATCAATCATTGTGACCATGTTTTGCTGAAGTCACTGCAGTTACTGAAGTTACGTGCAGCCACCTAAAGAATGTTGTTCTTCCCGTGGATGTGAGAAGAGATGGGCTCACCCTTCCCTCCGCAATTTGAAAATTAATGTCTTTTCTGCATTAGATTTCTGTTGGATCAGTGAGTGGAGCAGTCATCATGAGCGAGCACACTTGCCAGAGCTGACAGGCAGAAGGCTGTGCCAGCACATCGTCAAGGACACCAAAGCAAACGGGACTGTCCCTTTTGGTGGCAACACAAAACCAGTCTTTGATTTTCTCAAGCTGGCAGCAAACTGGACCTTCCATTGGTGAGTGGTGCTAAAAGACTGGAGGAAGATATTACAAAACCGTACTACTTTGAACAGTGAAATCATCTCCCTTGACTGCCCCAGGGAATGACCAAAGCTTTCCTTTCAATTCACGATACCTTTACGATGGTACCTCTCAGATGTGAACTCCTTGTTATCTAATAAAAGCTGACATGCAACAGCCGTTTCTTTGGATGGGAACATTGACTCTCCCCCAACTGTATGTATTTGTTGAGAGTTGTCTGAAATTAGTCAAAGATTTCAGAAGCTACTGGGGAGATGAACAGGCAGAAACAATCACAGTCTCACTGGTGTGAGCCTGGTTTTCCTGGGAAAATTAGTCTAGAAACGATAGAGGGAAGGAAATATGAAGAGAGAGGATAGCGGTGGACCTGCTGCAAAGGACATCAAGGACTCCTTGGGGCAGTGACCACAGGGGTTGTTCAGGAGAAAGAAGGGGACAATAAAATGGTATGGGTTTCCCTGGCTGGTGTGGAAGAAAACAAAGGTTTGATGACTGCAGGAGGTGTAGAGAAAAGGGATGAGGAGCCACAAACACTTGACCCTCTATGAGGAAGCTGTTTCCTGGATACCAAGAGGTGTTTGCATATTTTTTTGGTCATTGGCTCTATTTTAGGGCAAAATTTACCAAAGGTCTCTCTTGAAACACCAAGTTTTTCTAGAGCTGAAAAGAGTATGTATTTATTATGATATATTTTTGGTTAATTGTGTATTGATTCGCTTTTTATTCCAAAGGAAATATTAAGAGGCAATTGATAGTTGGCTTAAATTACCATTGTGACTGCTAAACTGTATGAAGCCAGAAAAATATCCTAATGGAACGTATTCTGTCTGCATATCTGAAGGACGGGTGGGATTTTTTTCATCATCTATAAAATTATTCCAAAATGTAGCTCCTCTAACCTCGCCTGTTGATGACAGCAGTCTAGTATGTACTTACGCTGAGCAACACCGTGCTCCAGTGGGTACCAGTGACACCATGACAATAGCAGAATCAGCTGTTGAGTGGCTTCTGAGCACAGCTCAGGGGTTGGACCTTCATTGATTTCTTTTCAGTTTGTTCCTTCAATTATTTGTCTCTTTGTTGACCTATTATGTGGTGGGTTTTTTTTTTTTCCTCTACTCTTTCATCTCAGATGCTCCCACCTGAATTACTTTCCCTGTTGTTTTGCTGTAGATTTCTGAATGCTACTAAAATGTAACGATAAATGTGCTAAGGAAGTCAATAGTTTTTGTTGGGTGTAGGACTGGGTGAACGCACACCTGCACCCAAGCTCCCCTAAGGCTGACAGGCAGGTTTTCAGGCCAGCTCTTTCAAGACAGAAAAACAACAATTAAAATTCCAGGGTGTTTGTTGCCGTTTGTCTAATTTATATTATTGAACGAAATGTGACTACATTATGCTTTGTGCCACTTTAAAATACTTAGTCAGAGATAATTCCTTCCCGAGGAACCTGCAATCTGAGGAGACAAGATGAACATACACAGAAGCAAGGACGGGAAGCTTATTATCCTTTTAGTGATGAGGATTTGAGGTTTTCAGTAGAAAAGGTCAGCATCTTTCAGAGGTGACTCAGCCCAGATTAGATCTGAGTCACTTCTCATGCCCATCTCTCTCTATGGGAGCACAGAAGAGGCCAATGTGGTTCCTCCCATAGACATCTCCAGATGTATCTTTAGAGATCGGATCCTTGACATTTGGGTGCAGCTCAGTTATGTAAGGTGAAAACAGGTCTGAAATTTCCACCAGCCTTCTCCGTGCACATTTGAGCACTTCAACACCTGCAGAGCTCTCTCTTGAACCACCAACCCACCCACTCCCAAGAGAAGAAGGGAGACACCTCAGAAGACAGTGACAAGAGACTGCGTGTTGGAAACAAATGCACAGTTCTTACTTTGTGCATTAATTTTCACCCGTTAAACGGTTAAAAGCATCCAACATCCCTTTTTATATTTTTTTCCCCTCCTTTCGATGGACTCGTCGTTCGTGTGCATTCATCCACATAACGCTCTTAACAGAGCTGTGGAGCTTTTTATAGAGATCGATAAAACTTAAAAAAGGTGGAACAACTGTGAGTTTCTCGAGTCCCTTACAAAAGGTTTACCCGGAGCTGGGGTTGCTGACCCCTTTGGGGTGATTGTTAGGAGAATAAAAGCCTAGGCGAGGACAAAGGCGAGTGAGTACGGGACAGAAAAAGGGAATGTGGAATTTCTAATGCACGAAAATGCCACAAATGTTGTAGTCGCTGGAAAGGTCAAAGCTATGAGCTGCATAAACACAGGGGGAAGTCAGGCTGGTAATGAGCAAGGGCATAAACTGACACCTCTTTAGACAGGGAAGGGAATGAAAACGTTGGGAAAGTACCTGGGAAAGCAGCTGATGGGTGGATCCAGAGTTGTATCATAAAGAGTGCATGTGTGTGTGGAGTATTAAAGGCTTCATTTCCTGATGCACGTGGATCCCCTTTCTCTAGGCATCGGTTTCATGACAGGAGGAGAGGATGTCCTCGGGAGCCTTGATGTGTTTAGCAAAACCAGGAGCCAACAAGGTTTACATCCCCGTGTTCCTGCCACCTCTCCAGTCTAACAAGGACTGTGTCAGCCCCTTTGCTCAGCAGCTGCATTTCAGGAGCCTTTTGGCTCTCATTCCTTTGCTGGCAGATGCATGGTCTGGCGCAGTTGGATAACTCACACACCTACTTCTGTGGAGTGGCTCTGAGATTTCACGTATGCCTGTGGCCAGAAGGTACTGCCCGAATATTGCAGAGTCATCTTTACCTAAATGACATTTGGTATCTGCTGTGGTTTAACCCCGGCTGGTAGCTAGGACCACGACACAGCTCCTTCACCACCACCCCCGTTTTGAATGGGGGAGATAACTGGAAGAGTAAAAGTGAGAAAAAAACCTTGCAGGTCAAGACAAAGATGGTTTAATAAGTAAAGCACACACAAGCAAAGTAAAACAAGGAATTAATTCACTGCTTCCCATCGGCAGGTGGGTTTTCCTGCATCTCCAGGCAAACAGGGTTCCATCATACAGAAGGGTTACTTTGGAAGACAAATGCCATGTCCTCAAACATCCTCCCCCTTCTTTCTTCTTCCTCAGTTTTATATACTGAGCATGACATCGCATAGAACGGACTGTCCCTTTGGTAGACTGGGGTTGGTTGTCCTGGCTGCGTCCCGTCCCAATTTTTTGTGTACTCCCAGCCTACCCACTGGCAGGGTGGTGTGAGGAGCAGAAAAGGCCTTGAGAGTTTGGCGATAACCGAAACCACCAGTGTGCTGTAACACCTTTTCTCATCCCAAATCCAAACCACAACACTGTAGTGGCTGCTAGTAAAAAAGTTAACTCCCTCCCGGCTGAAACCACGACGATATCAAAATGGTACAATCGGATTTGAGACAGCTCTCATCAGCCTGCCCAGTAAATTGCACTGACCCCAGCACAAATGTCAGACGAGTGTCCATCCCTCCATCTTCACCGTATTGCCGTACTGAAGAACTTGGCAGTACACAGCCAGAGTTACTGGTGCTGAGGAGAAACTAAGGTCACGTCTCCAGATGCCCAGACCATGACTCCTCATACATCATTAAAGTGATCATAGTGAAAAGAATATATTTACCAGTGGGGCAGACGGCAGGAGTGTGGCAACCAGAGCAGGCAATTTGATGTTGTGCAGAAAAGCAAGTCTGACTAGATGAGTTCAATTAATCTGATTCGGTTCCAGGTCTTAGTAGTACAGGCACCTTTCCTTGCCAAATTAAAAACTCCAATGCACATGGGAGGGGAATGAGAGTGAACTTCAGGACCTCCAACAAAGGTAAGATTGTATTTCAGACAGAAATTCAGTCCCTGTCTCATAGAATCATAGAATGGTTAGAGTTGGAAGGGACCTTGAAGATCATTGAGTTCCAAGCCCCCTGCCCTGGGGGGTTGGAACTAATTTTGCCTAAAGTATTTTTTCTTCCATAATATAGAACACACCTCTTTAGACAGGAGCTCAGCCCACTCGGGCGGTTGTTCTGAACACAAAGTTCAGACCATGTTTGTCTGAAAAATGCAGATCGGGGTCATAATTGCAATCTGGAGTTGAAATGTTTTATAATCTCAGAATGTCCGAATTGGAGATTCTGGTTTTGATCTCTTTTAGAGAAAATGGCTGAGTCTGAAGCTCCTGCAACTTTCTGAATTGATGTATATTTGGAAATTTTTTACTTTTTATGGTTTTGGAAAAAAAAAAAAGTGTCTTACCAAGAGGTTTAATCATAATTTTGACAGAATTTGCAACTTCTTGTTTAAATGTTTTAAAGATTTAGTTTTCTCTCTTTTTTTTT
>VZRU01005556.1:13963-24077 GCA_013398155.1 Pedionomus torquatus | reverse complement strand
TTTTTTTTTTTTTTTTTTTTTTTTGCATATCAGTAGAAGTAATATTTCCAAATCTGCTTTGAAATAGGTTAATTTGAAGCTGAGAATCATGATGGATTTTCTAAGGGTGTAAGGCAAATATGTGTTCTCGTGATCCCCTAAGATGTGTCTCTGTGTGGAACACTTCTGAGAATCCCCTCATGTGTTTATTCTTCTTTCAGTCTTTTTCCTTCCCAACAGTGATCTGGGTAAGGGAGATCAGCAAAAATACATCCTCTAAACAATTGATGACCTGAATGTGTTCTTATTTTGATTCTAGAAGGTGTTTGTTTGTTTAATTTGACCTAGATAAGGCATCTTCTTCTTAGATACTGAATGTCATAGTTACCTGGACATTCATATGGTGCCTACAGAGAACTATAATTACATATTCATACACCAGATGTAGCCAATCCACAGAGATTTGCACCACCGTTTGGTCTAATGAAGTAACAGCTGGATTGAACGAGGGTGCACTATGAAATAGAAGACAGACATCAATTATGAAGCGTTTCGCATCGGCTGAGATCCTGCTGACGTTATGTGCCGCGTTCACATTTCACTTCGAACCTGGAAACGAGTTCTTCTTGCAGAAAATGCCTGCTGTGCTTCTCCTGGTGCTTGAAGAAAACTGCCTTCTGCTGTTTTCTGTTGTTCCCTCAAAGTGGGCTTCCACCGTTGATTTCTTATTCAGCTGCAGCCAGTCCCCAAAGGTGTATTCTGGGAGAGCAGCTTTTCAGTCTGACTAGTAGCCATCCAAAGCTACAATGCAAGAGGAAAAAAGAAGTGAATCTTCAATTTTACCCTCTGGCTTGTCTCCTCTGGCACTGATTCTTTGGAATTAAACTTTCAAATACTTTTATTGGCTCTGGTTATCATCTTCCCAGCCTCAGGACTATCTCGAAGTTCACCAGATTCTGGTCTGTGTTCAGAGTTCAAGATGAAATGCCCTCTGTAGCATTTCATGGGCAGTTACTTATTCAGGCAAGGTTTAGATGGCTGCTCACTTGCCTTGAATGCTACAGGAAGCAAAACAAATCGCTCAGTAGCTTTCCTCAGATATTACTGACAACGCATCTTCCTGCAGTCCCACTCAAGGTAAAATATGGTTGAAAGGCTTTCCCCAAATCTTTAAAGGCTTCTTCTGAATGATTTGATGGGAAAAAGGCCAAAAACGAGTAGGCTGCCTCTTGCACAAGCAAGAGGGATACACGTGTCCCCATCACCAAGGTAAACTTTTTAAATATAAGTCACCTTGGGTTGCTCTGGTGTGCTGTGCAGATAGATGATCAATGGGGAAAAGGTTGAGCTGTCTCTGTCTCTTTAAGTTTTATGGTCCCATCATTATGGGACCTGAGTAGCTGTCACATAAATCAATAGCAAAAGCCTCGTCGTTGTGGCCCAGACATATCCTACGTGACTGTAGGCGCTTGCCTGAAACTCTTCTCAGATGATCCCAGGATCTCCTGCAGGCAGTCAAGCAGCAGGACAGTTCTGTCTCCCCAAGAGCTATTTTTCCTTGTGTACACATCTTGGGACCTCTATGGTGCTAAAGCAAGAGAGGAGATTCCTAATTTCAGTGCCTAATTTAATTGGGATGGATATCTTGCTCCACTAACTCTGGAGCCTCCAGAAACTACATGTCTTTCTTAGGTTCTTCCCCAAGAGAGAGATTCATGGAGTTTCTGGAAACCTGTTGTTCAGCACTTGCACTCTCCTTTGTGTTCCCTTCCTCATTCATCTACTTAATTTGTGGGGTTTATTCTATAGTGTTCTGGGGAAGAAAGGCTTTGAATGTCAACCTAATTCTCGCTACAAAGATTCCAACATTTCTTGACCTAATTGACTTCCACCAAAATTGCTTGTAAACCATAACGCATCCTTTTTGTCAAACTTGGAAGTTGATAGTGCTGTTTTATCGGGCCCTGAGGACCAACTGGGAAGGACTGTCATGCCCTAAAGTACTAATGACTGTCTGGATCATCTCTCTAGGATCTGCTGCTCTGATGGAAAAGTGGGTTGATTATTTTTTTTTAAAGAAAGGAGGTGGTTTAGTGGCCCTCTAGGCTTCTAGATGTTGGATTGATCTTACCTGGTCTGAGAGACTGACTGGTTTCCCTTCTGATAGTGAAGACCTCACTGCAACTCTCCTATTTCAGCCATTTTTGAGATAAAATGCTGAACACCCAAATGGATAAGTTTGACATACCGATGACCAGGACAGCAAAGTCAGAAGTTTTCCACTGTTTTTTTTTTGTTTGTTTGTTTTATCACAGAGGACGTTTGACCCTAATGCGTGCCTGCTGGCTGATGCAAAAGGGGAAGGAGAACACCCGCTTTGTGAGGGCTTTAGAGTGTCTGCACAAGTCTCTTCTTCACCTACACACAGAGTGAAACTGTGTTGTTCGTCCTAGAGTGAGAAAAAGCTAATTCCGTGCAAATATCAAGGTCCAGATTTACTAGCTGAAAAATACCTTTCTAGACTTCAATGAAAGTTGTTACCTGCTTCACCTCTGTTACCTGCTTCTCTTCAGTGAGAACCTTAACAAATCCTGAAGGCTTGACAACTGTTTCCTAAATGGGATAACAGCTTTTAGTTAGGGTCATAATCTTTTCTAGCTTCCTCCAGCATCATTTTTTGTGGGTTTTGCTAGAGGTTTGTACTCTACACTGAGGAGCTTGACTCCCTTTAGTGTCCCCTCTTTAATTTTCTTAGATTACTTTTGCATTTCAGTTTTACCATTCACTTGAATGCCTTTCTACCCTTCGAATTAAAGAAATAAAACTTCTGTTGCTGTTTTGAAAGGAAAAGGAGTGGTTATCTGTAGTGAAAATTGGGTACAGTTTGTGGCAAATTTAGCAGTGGTTCCTCTCACATAAACACCTCTGCAAGCCTTTAAGAAGCATTTCAAATTAGTCTTGACACCCTCTGGGGGATTGCAGCTCTCGTAAAGGTGTTAAGTTATGAAAGCAGGAAAAGAACCAGCACAGAAAGCTCTTTTCTGCTTGCCTTTCCCAGCAGCATCTCTAAGAGGGTGTGGGCTAAGGAGAAAAACCTTATCTTTTGTACAGGAAGAAAATGGGTCATCGACCATCAACCTGTAGATGTAGAAACGAGTACAGAGAATCTCAGAAGCGAGCATTTGGGGAAAACAAAGGCCCTCCATTTTCCCCATGTTGTAACTGTTGACCACTTCTGAAAATGTACTTTGATGAAACATTAATTCATTCCTACGTTGCAGTGCCAACCTGGACACCTTATTATTAACTCAGAGATAAGTGCAGCCAGATAGATCTCCCTTGAACGCTCGTGAATAGATGGCTCCTGATGTGCTGGTCTTTCTGTCTCACAAACATCAGCCCTCTGAAATAGTTCATTCAACCCTCTAGAAAAAGCTCTCCAATGCTTTCAGTGAAAGGCAGTGCTCTGTCAAAACAGAGAACCACCTCCTTTTTTATTTATTTAATTTATTTTAATTTTTTTTTGTTATTGTGGTTGGTTTTGCAGTTTGATTGCAATCAAGTGGAGCTCCCTCGTGCAAGGAAGGAGCACCTCCTCCTGTGAATTTGTAGCGGTGTGCCTTTTCCTACCTGGCTGCATGATGGTCTGAAACTATAACAAGCTGGGGAGAGATAATCCCCTGCCCGTGAAGCGAATTCTAGCCGTGCTCAAGCTGAAGGAAATGCTCGCCACGTTTCTTTTCCTCCTGAGACCTTGAGGTAACCTCTCTTGACCCAGACAGTGAGACTGGGTATTTGGGGCTTTTGCCAGGCTGTGGCTGCGTTTTGGGGTGTGATCCTATTTTTGAGGGAGGGAATCAAAGGCTAAGAAGAAGGGATTTTTGAGCTAGCTTCCATTTAGACCTTGAAGAAATAGCACCTTTTTCTTCCTCTCTCTTAGCTCCTTCACAAGGCAATGGTAACAGGTACTCCCTGGCTTCCCCTGTCTTTTCTGCCTACTTTTACTGGTTTTCTACTCCAGCTGGGCACTGGGTGGTGAGCCAAGCCCATTTTTCACCATTGTTCCTCAGTTTTCTGGGAAACCTCTGGGCCTCCACAATTAAACCCGGGAAAACAGTAAATAGCATCATTCTTCATTTTGTATGAAAAGCACCAACCAGATGCCTGCCATCTCCCATGAGTTCAGAAGGTGCTCGTAGATCAAAAGGTAAAGGTTAATGATGGTCGATTTCAACCTCAGGTGAAACACCTGAATTTTTCGGACGTGGAGGAACTGTACCTTTTCCAAGCTTTTCTCTCCTGGTTCCTGGCAATCACTGAAAGCCTGACACCATTCCTAGTTCCGCTGTTGCCCTTGTGCTGGTGGACAGGAGGGTTGCCAACCCATGGGGGACTTTAAAGCTCTATTTTAAGCCCGACCAACATAAGCAAACAATATTTAATTCAGGGATGGTTGGTACAGAAAAACATCTCAGTAAAGACGTATGCTGTGTAGGACGTAGGACTTTACTGAGCTCAAGAACATAAGGGGGAAAAAAAAAAATCCTCTTTCCTTTAGCCTAGAGATTCCCAAGCTGTGGGTGTTACGGTACACCTACCTCTGAAAACCTTTCCCAAGCAGCTGTCTATAGAAATGAGTGCCTGCAGAACACTGCAAGGAGGGATATCTTGAGCATGGTCGCACCAGATTGTCTCATGACTTCTTTGCGCTACTTTGTTGGTTTACATCCATCTGTTGTTTCTTGTCTCATCTTTCATCTAGCAAAAAGGACTTGGCAACATGGCCTAGGGATTAGACCTTCATCTTCAGGCTAGGGAAGAGATGAAAGCTAGGTGTAATGAAAGGCACAAGCAGGAGTTAAAGATGTTGTCAGTCTGAAATGTTATCAGAAGAACCAAATTAATTCACCCTCTGCCACATTGCTGTTACAGAGTACATAGAATCATAGAATGGTTTGAATTGGAAGGGACCTGAAAGAGTTCCAACTCCCCTGCCATGGGCAGGGACACCTCCCACCACACCAGGTTGCTCCAAGCCCCATCCAGCCTGGCTTGAACCCCTCCAGGGATGGGGCAGCCACAGCTTCTCTGGGCAACCTGTTCCAGTGCCTCACCACCCTCACAGCAAAGAATTTCTTCTTAATACCTGATCTAAATCTACCCTCTTGCAGTTTAAAAAGTAGTGCTTTGGCTTTTTCTTCATTGACTATTAGAGCACACTGGTGATTTTCTCTGCTGGCTTCTCTAACTTCTTTGCTAAAATCTGGGAAAAAAAATACATCCTACCTTCAAAGGCTGCGTTTCTTGATAAAGCGTTTCCGGAGCTGTCTGATCGGTACTCCAGGCTCCAGCCTCTCCTCTGAAATGCGCTAATGAATGAGTAACAGAATGGGAAATTCATGTAACAGGGTTTTTCTAATGTGTGCAGTCACTTGCCATCATGTACCTCATGCAGCAAAGCACTTAAGCACATTATTGCCTTTAGGAGCATGAGCATGTGTGCATCTCGGCATAGGTGAAGATTGATTGATGATATTAATAATGTCAAATTGTATTCCGCTTTTCTTTAATACTCTTGGGTTATTTTACAGATAATAAGTGTGAGACAGACAGGTGCAATGAGTCTTGGGATGTTTTAATTTTAATTCTTTCCTTCTATTGTATTCTATTTTTTTCCAAGAGGAAATACTTGGGAAATTTAGACTTATGACACTGAGTTAACCTTGGTGGCAATTCCCCGGGGACTACCAGAAATTGTTTTGACACTGAGAAGACACACTGCTGAAAGAAGGTGACCTCCACAATCACGTCTCCTGAGAAATTAACAAAATAATTTGGTTATCATTTTGAGGCAATCAGCCCTCTGTGGTGCTGACCTATATTATTTTGGTTCCTTGTTCAGGCTTTGATCAACAACGAGTCCAGATCATTTCTAACTGAGGCCTGACAGCAGATGACACGGTGTTTGATCACAGTGTGTATAGCCCTCAGCCAGGGTAGTGGTCATGCCCTTATACATGATCCAGCTCCTGTTCTTGGCTCTTCTCTGGGGGAGCCTGACATCTGAATTCCTGTTTGGCAGTCTCAGGAGAAAAAAAAAAAAACAGCTGAAAAGGTCATAAAGACTTGATTTCTCCTGCTCCATCCCAAAAAAAGGTCAGTCACAGTGATGGGACTGTGTAAGGAAAAAAGCTAACCTTTCTCTTGCCTTCCCTACCAGAAATGTGGGAAACCATTTATTAATTATTATTTTATTATATTAATATAATAATATAATGTATTATATATAATACATTATATTATTATATTAATATAATANTTCCCCAATAATGGTACAGTTGTGTGGAGTCGGTGGATGTAGATGGAGCAGGGTGTCTCTGATGTGCTGTGCATCGATGGGAAAACACTTGCCACCAGCAATGGCAGGGAACTGGTGCTTGACCCCTTCAATAGACCCTACTTCTTCTGTCGGGTAGATGACAGCAGCATTGAAATTCTTTGAATTTGTATAGTAAAAGACACGGAGAGTAAGGGTCAGGTTTTCATGAGTATTTAAAAAGATACCTTGGTGGGTTTATGAATGAACGAAACCAGCTTCTGATCTTTAAACGCAGTGAAAGAAAATGTGAGCTAAACAGTCACCTAATTTTCTGTGTTCCTGCCTGTATCACAAAGCCCTGTTTCTCAAAGGCATTCAGGCACAGGAATAGCACCACACAAAGGGAAGGAAGGCAGTGGGACATAAAAACTAGAGCACAGACTCTTATGGCCTGGGGGGACCAAAGAGGAAAATTAAGATCCCTTTGCTTTGGCAGGATTTAGGATATGCAGAGCATGCCCAGGCTTCCTCTGACCTTAGCAGAAGATACGAGAAGGTGGGGCATGCAGAGAGAAGGCAAAGATGTGTTTAGTACTTCAATAGCTAATTCCCTAAGTTGATGCTACGTTTGTAGTGGAAGTGCTGTTTGTTTTGGTGCGGAAAATGGAAGTCACCCAAGAAATTCATCAGAAAAGGCAAGCGACATTCATCTTTCTTTCCTCTAACTGAAAAAGAAAATTGATGAAAAAAAAAAAAAATGACAGAATGGGTTAACTATTTAAATATTAAATAATGCCCTTTCCTCCTCCCATCCAAAATTTCCAGAGTATGGACCTGTGGAGGTTTTTCTTTTGCTACCTGCCCAGCTAATTAATACGCCAGTATAATTTTCCCACTACTACTTTGTTGAGAAAAGAAAGAAAGAAAGAAAGAAAGAAAGAAAGAAAGAAAGAAAGAAAGAAAGAAAGAAAGAAAGAAAGAAAGAAAGAAAGAAAGAAAGAAAGAAAGAAAGAAAGAAAGAAAGAAAGAATTAAAAAAAAGTTTGAATTTCATCTCCTCTGAGAAAAATATCCCGCACATCTGCTGTTAATTCAAATATTGAATCTGTTCAAAATTTCCCCATATTTTTTTCCCCTTTGTATGCTTTTTAGGTCATGCTCTGCCTGATGATCCTTCTATTCATTTTCTCCATAGCAACTTGTTTGTATTGGTTTCTTCTTCTTCTTTTTTTTTCCCTTTTAGCTACTTCTGCTCACTGAAGGAAGTCTGTCACTGACCAGCTTGATGAAGTGGCTTTATAGGTAGTGTTAAACCCAGGGGTGAGGCTGTGGATCAATATTTGCAATAAACAGCAGATGTGAGCAAGTCCTTGATACGCAGTGACAAAGGAGGTTTCTAAAAAATTAGTGACAAAGGGGTTTTCTCAAGTTTTGTTGGGTTTGTGCTTTTTTTTGTTTTTAATGCCAGGTTTTCTTCAGCCTTTCTAGGCTGAATCTGAGCCAGATGCTCTTCTTTGTAGGCACCCTGACAGATCACACGTGGGCTTGGTAGCACCACTGCAGGGCAGTGGAGCTCGTCAACATATTGCTGGCAGGAGTACGAGTGCTCCTCCATCTTTCCACCTGATCATCTGTAAATGAACAGTAATAATCCAGGGTCAAGTTCACAGTCTCAATTTGTGGTCATGGAGCAAGAATTCACCGCTGGTCGAGTTCTATTTTTTGCCTTAAGAAGAAGTAGCCAAAGCTAAAAAAGAACAATTAATTTTGATATATCTGGATGCTCAGGCAGAAATCGAAACCAGCATCCAAGCCAAGCCGTATGTGACCCTGGAGTAAATCAGAGGAACAAGAAAACAAGAAACTCACATGAGAGCACCATGCCTTGCTGGTGTGCCAGCCCATGTCAAGCTGGTGAGCTTTTCGGCAGGTCTGACAGGTCCACAGATGCAAGATAATTGGGGCCATAAAAATGCTGTGCACAGAAGGCAATCTCTGACACCAACCTTCTTCCCTTTTCCAGTTGGATGCTTATTCAACTCATGTTCATCTCCCTGTTGTGATGGTGGAAACATAAGACTGACATCTAATGTTTTAAGGACCTGTAATATGTAGAAATGTGTAGGTCAAGTCAGACCTCTCGTTTCTGTCCAGAAGCCAGTGTGGAATCAAGAAAGGCCTGGGCTATGCTTCAGTTTAATTTCTACGTTTGTAACTTGACTTCCAAAAGTCCAAGTGGTCTGAGAGAGATGGGCATTACAGAGCTTTCCCAAAATCTTTTCCACAATTGCATTCAGCACTAGTGGCTAAATTTCCCGCTCTCAGGAGCGTTATTGCCTTTATTACAGGAATGCTTTGTAACTACAGCAGGAGGACATGTGCTTTAGCCTATCTGGATACCAGATTGGTAACGCCTCTGTAGCCAGGCAGTGAAGACTGACCTCATCTCATACGTTCAGGGTGGTATTCATCTGACTTATCTTTAGGGATGGGATTTGTCCCACTATTTGTGGGAAGTGACTACTGAGCAATTCACCCCAGGTTCTCTTTCATCTCAGAGGAGGGTGAGTCAGAGGCACTGATGAAGTTCAGGACAAGATTTGTTTTACCCTAAAGAAGGTGCCTCTCTCAGGTGTGATGAATCATATCCCTACCCTCACTTGAATGCATTGACTAATTCTCCGTTACTACAAGGGGCATCTGATGGAAATACCAAGTATGGGGAGCTAAAATTAGAAGGGTGAATCCCAGACAAGTTGTCTACAAGTCAGCTAACAGAAAAACCTGCACACTCTTTCTCTGTCAGTGTGTCTCAGGTTGTGATTAATACCATCCCATAAGAAATGTCTAAAATAGGTGATTGACTATCTAAGGAAAGTGTCTGCCTGTCTTAAGACTGGCTAGAAGTCTTAGCCTTAGGCAACCAGGGTTGAATTGGACCCTGAAACGTATATCATCACACACTTTGTTTGGAAAAATATCTCTTAACAGTGATGGCATTAAAGCCTCAATGCCCAGTTCTGGCAATATTTTCCCACAGATTCTTTAATTGTAAAAATATCCATCTAGGTCTTTCCAGTACTGAAACTCAACCAGGTGATGGTAGGGCACACACTCCAGACTTCACGGACATTCATAATCACAGGGACTTTGCAAAGATGAAGGACAGCATCCAAGGATCACTGCCCCGTGGTGCTAAGTACTGTACAAATACCATGCCATCAGGATGAAGTTTGACCTCTCCTTTACTTTCCATAGTCTATTTTGGAGAAAACAGGCTTGTTTGCATTCATTCATGCACTTTCCTGTCTGGGACAAAAAAACCCACAACAATGAAGAACTCAAATCTCTCCATGCTTGTTATTAAAGGCTTTTTGCGATGTTATATCCCCACAGCTGGAGCTGAGACCCAAACTCATTGATTTCTTACGGGCCAGAGAACACCTTGTGTTTGGTTGTTACTACTTTGTATCAGATTCCTTCCACTGACCTTGACGGGAAAACTCCTTAACCCACTTACTAAATCCCCAAGTCATCTCGAAGCCAGAGAGTAACGGTTAATAAAGCGCTTGCCAAGTTTCACATCGTTTTTAGCTGACCCGTATTTGGACTTGTTACATGATTCTTAGTGTAGGAAAACCCCATGGGTAACACTCCACTTGCTGAGTGCTGTGAGATGGCACTGGAGAATGAGACTGAATTGTAGTCCTGCCCCTGATTTACACCCCTATAAGTTCAAGGGGGAGAAAGAAAGAGGGAAAGACGGAGAAAAAGACAGAAGGAGGAAGGAAAGGAAGGAAGGAAGGAAGGAAGGAAG
>VZRU01005554.1:11656-26648 GCA_013398155.1 Pedionomus torquatus | reverse complement strand
GAACATGTAAAGTCTGGGATATCCAGGTTTCAGTTACCATGTTATATCAGTAATTGTTTGGGGAGGCAGGTAATATTAAGATTTAAATTTCAGATATTAAACCCAGATATCTGCCGTGATCTTGATATGAGCCACTGAGTTAAGTTTCTTGTCTTTAGTGGGGCTTGAAGGTGCTTAGTATCTTAATTGTTTTTACTTCAGTATATATTTCTCCCATTTGAATTCTGAAGAAACTGATGTTTCTTGACTTGAGGGAGGAGCTAGATACAGTATCTTGACTTCAGTGCAGTGAACAACTTTCATGACCTAATGAAGATACATTCTCTGTGTGGCTGCGTCACAAGTTGTGTATTACAAACATGTTTCAGGGAACTGAGATAAAGAGAAGTTTTAGGGTTACTTTTCATGTGGGAGACTGCCTTTTAAGATTTGCTGCTGCTTGATTTCAGGATGACGTACTAGGTTATATGACGGGAACAGCTCAGTTCTGTAAATGTCAGCAGCTCTCAATGGCTTGCATCCTCACTACAGTCCTTAGTTTGGGATACTCAAAAGTTCTTGTGTCAGCATATTTGTGGTGTTGGTTACATGCTAGGATCCAAGGATGGTAACTCTTCAGACAGCTGGATTTCTTGAGATCTCAACATCAACAGGCTGTGGTCTACTGAAACAAGGTTAACCTGGAGCCAGCAGTTGTTGNCATGAATGGAAGCAGAGGTTTTACAGGTGCTGCTTCTCCAGTGAAGCACATGTTGTGGGTTTGTGGTAGTGGTTTTTTTTGTTTGTTTGTTTGGTTTTTTTTTTGTTTTTTTTTTTCCTTGTACTGAAAATAACTAATGTTTTAACAAAGCTTAAGATTTTCTTCCAAAATGTTATAATATGAGAGGAGGTATAATATCCAAGGCAGAAATACAGACGTATCTGACAGATAAGGAAATTGGAAGTTAGGTTTTGGTCATCTATGACAAAAGGAAAGTCAGGGCAGGGGGAGGAAGGGAAATTTTGATCAGAAATGCTAAAGTACTTGTTCTAGAGTGAAAGGGCAACATAGTAGAGTTTGGCCATTAAAAATAGCTTGGGGGTGTAATTGCTTGTTAATAATGGGCGTTGAGATGTTAATTGACAATGTTAAACCCTCTAATAAAATTAGCTGTGTAATCTTCATAAACCAAGCTGCCTAGGTCACAAGTGTAACTTTGTTTTATGGATATGTTTCTGAACTCCCAAGGATCTGTTCTCATTGACTAATATTTGTATTTTGTTTTTTAAAATAGTTTATTCTACATGAAGTACTTCTGTATTTTCAAAAGTTTCAAAAGCTTTTTACTCTACTTACAACATTTAACCTGCTGGTATGGAAACAGTTAAGTTTACCATAAAATCACAAGAACAAAAGGTGTTTGGGGCACCCAGTACAATATGGTGTCATGGTTTTGGTTATTTATTTATTTATTTTCCCTCAAAGAACAAAATAAATATGAGAGGTAATTTCATGGGAATAAGAATCATCTAGCAGGGCATCAGTTTTTGATCTAGGTAGTCTAACCTTGACAAATGGAATTACTTGCCTTATGACAGTGGGTAAAACTGGTGGTTTACATCACTGACCATTATCATACTATTCTCTATAAAGTATATTTTCTCAAATAGTCTGTTAACTGCACTTCACAGAGTGTTAGAAAGTGCATGTTCCATTACAACAAATGTATAGATTATCTGTTACAAACGTGATACTTCTGTGCTACTTGGTGAAATCTAGTACAACAGTGATCGCTGAAAAAAATACTCTCTTTTAATTTCTGTAGTATTATACTGGCTAGCAAGGAGAGATATACCAGTCCTTTGCAGCTGTCTAGGTCTTCACAGACCCTGTGGGCTGGGGACAGAGTGCCTGGGAAACAGCGCTGTGGAGAAGGCCCGGGTTGGCAGTGAGCTGTACATGTGCTGGCAGTGCTCTGTGACAGTAGGGAAGATAGACAGTGTCTCCTGAGCTGTATGGGGTAAGGGTATTTGGAAAGGGTATGGAAACTAGGTCCCTTTGGGTGAAGGCAACAGTGAACAAAGGGATCTAAAAAACGAGAAGGAAAGACTGTGGTTGAATACATGGCAAACTGAAACCCCGGTTGTGGATTTCTGTGTAGTTTTATTTGTGTGTATTTATTAGGATCCTAATTTGCAGTTCTTAATCCTCTTATTGCAGAAAAGAGGAAAATAAAGGAAAAGAGGAAAAACATAAAACTTTTTTTTTTTTTTAAATTGGAAATTATTTAAAATAAATCTCATAGATTCCTTGCTTTGTTGAGACCAGTTCAAGGACATTGATGAAACATTCTATATTTGGCTGCCTGCCTGTTGGTTTGTAAGAGGTATTCAACAAATATAATGGCTGGGAATCTGAAGAGGTTTTTTTTCTGTGATGAAGAAATCTGAAATATTTTCCTATAACTTGCTTGTATTCCTGTTTGACAAGAACTGGATTGTGTTCAAGTTAGTATTTGGGAAGTGAGGATAATCATTTCTGTGTGTCTGTAAAGAGGTGTTTGTTTAGAAAAAAGTTTTGCTTTATAATATAACCACAAATACAAAATTAATAGCGATGGAGGTGAAGAGCAATGGTGTAAGGAAGTGTGTATGGCAGTAACTACTATTGGTAGTTTTGGAATCAATGCTTGAATCAATTGATCGAAGTCATTTTGGTTTTGTTTGTTTATTTGTTTTGGCTAGGGTTTAATCATTGTGGGGCACAGAAATGCTGAAGTCCATAGCAAAATTAGTGTCTCTCTTATTCTTGTTCAGCACTGCTTGAGGGATAAGCGAAGACATGTTTACATAATTGCTAACAAAGATAAATGTATTTTTGATAATTAAGGCAGTATTAGAAAGTAATCCCTTTATTTAAATGCAGATGTTTCATTGATAGTTGAATCTAATTCAATGATGAAGGCATAAGAAAGCAAATAACATTATTCAGAACCCGCATTTTATTTTTTTTTCATAAGTTGCTAAACCTACCTCCCTCATGTTTCAGAATTTCAGTGGAAGAGAGAAGTGTTTGCAGTGCATTTTTTCCTGTAAACCACCCCCTTACCCCCACCCCCCATTTTTTTTGGCCGAACTTAATAACTGAATACGCAGTGAAAGTTGAAATGTCCTAAAAGATCTAGTGCCACAATGTAGTACTTTTTTTCAAGTACCTCTGTTCTACTGCTTGTCTTTAAGAACATCCATGCCAAATAAGATTTTATCTGGCTTTTTTGCAAGTCAGTAATTGAAATGAATACCAAGAAAATTAAAGTGATGTAGATCTTGCTAAGCAAAACAAAGAGCTTTAATAAGAAAACAATTAATCTTGTAGCATATCTCAAAAATTAGATAAGTAGTATTCAGTGTTGGTGTCAGTTTAAATTTTTATATTCTGTTGTTATACATGAAATAGGTAATGGTATCTATTTGATAATGTTATTTTATTATTTTACTGTTCCTTGGCAATTATGAGTAACAATGAAGTGATATGTGTCTTTACTTTAAGACCTAGAACTCAAATTCATGTTCATAATATATACAGAACATTCAGTGACAGCATTTCTTAAGTGTACATTTGGATTGTTTTCTGATTCTCTCTATGTGTAGTAGGATGAAGCCTAATAAAACAAATCTTAGAAAAATTAGTTAACATTGCCTTTCATAAAAACAACTTTTGAAAAGTAGTAGTGTTTAAATTACCTGAGCGTCAAGCTTTTTGTCAGATAATGTTTCTGTTAGGAATGTTCTGTAACCTTAGGAACCAGAAAGCAAGCATGCTTTGAATCCAGCTGTGGAATTGTTGATACTCCATTTGTGTTGTAAATACAATTGCAGTATACAGAGTTTTGATCACTGTTCACTGTTGTACAGTACTAGCTTGATTAATTACATCTATTTGTTTTTCATAATTAATGGATTTCCTCTAATATAGTTTTTAAAAATTTATTTATCTGTGCCACCTAATTGTTCACTATTTATTACTTCATTTGGGTTTCACACTCTGTCGCATGTATTTTCTATCTCAGTGGGTTTTCGAGTGAAAAAAGCCATGCTAGGTAATCCTAGCTAATAAGAACCATTATGCCTGATTACGTCTGTTATTTTCCACAATTTCTTGTTTTCAAATGCTTTCCAGAGTCATAGAAACATCCAGGCCAGAAGGGACCTTCAAAGGTCATCTACTCTGACCTCCCTGCAGTTGCAGGGACATCCCCAACTAGACCAGGTTGCCCAGGGCCTCAACGAGCCTCACCTTGAATATCTCCAGGGAAGGGGCCTCAACCACCTCCCTGGGCAACCTGTTCCAGTGTTGGGAACAGGGCAGAATCCCCTCTCTGGATCTGCTGGCAACACTTCTTTTGATGCAGCCCAGGATGCGATTGGCCTTCTCTCTTAGTCACTCTTAGCTAAGAGCTAGAGAACTGTTTCTCTGAGAAAAGGGCAGTGATAAGTAAGGAGGATTTAATAATCTTAGAATATTGTTTATAAATATAAGCCTGTAATCTAAAAGCAAATATTGAAGTAGTTGGTTTTAGGTCACACATGGAACAAAAATAAAAATACTGGTGTCGGTCTAGAAAATTTAAACTGAGACTTGTTCAAATTACTACCTTTTAAGGTGCTGAGTACTGTTACTGAACAAAACACAGTGTGTGGAACTGAGTGTCTGTTGCTACAAGGTGGACAAAAAGCCTTGTGGGAGTTTTTGTCATGTTTAGCTTAATGGAAGTTGGGGTTTTTTTGTTTATTTCTGTGTGTTTAAATTTGTAAATATTTTTACATTAAAATACTCAATTTCATGAGACACCAAAATCCAGATTTATTTTTGAAGCACAGTAATAACAGTTTCTTGGGAGTAAATATGTGCTAGTGAGAGCTAATATACTGGGAAAAGTCAAAGGAGAATACACATAAAATTAGTATCTTAAATGTTGTTGTCCAGTGTGATACTAAATTTCAAGCATGTTTGGTAAAATAATGTTATTATGCTGACAATATTTTTTTGTCATTGTTTCCAACATAAAACATTTTTGTGTATTTTCTGTAGAATTGCTGTCACTGGATTTGCTCTTAACTTGAATTTATATTTCTTTAAAAAAAAAAGAGAACATGATAAACATGTTGAAATATTAGTTGCCTCATACAAGTATACTCATATGACAAAGGACATGAATACTTTTATCACCAGTTACCATCTGTCGTTGGTTTTTTTCATATTCCTTTTCCAAAGCAGAATGAGATTGTTTGATTTCCTTTTGAGCAAACTTCAATACTGTATTAGGAAAACAATAATTTAATTTTACAAGTACTGTACTTTAAATAGATGGTTGCAAAGCAGTAGAATTTTAAAGAGGTACTCAAAACTCAGTTCATGAGGCAGGGTGAAGGATATTTTTAGGACATAAAACAGTATTTTAAAATGTGGTAGCTTTTTCTAAAAACAAGTTTGTACAATTTTTGTAATGTCTCTGTGAATACTTGCTTTGAAAGTGTTCTTTGTATACTTACTTTGAGATTGATTGTTCATTTTCTTCTGTTGCTTTTTCTTTCTTTTTTTCCAAGACAGGATTTTAAAGCATATAGTACTCTTTAAATCTTCCTTTATGTCAACATCTTTTCTTCCTTTGCAATTTATGATTTAGTCCTTTTTTTGCTGCGTTATTCTGTTATCACTGATGGCACTGATACCTGTTTATATTTTTAAATTGCAATTATATTTTCAGTATTTTTGGCAGTTGTTTTTAGTTACTGAGCTCTGCAGTTCTGTATGCGCTGCTTTTTTACCTGTTCCTTGTTGGATGGCTGGCTTGAGTGTGGTTTAATATTTAACAGTTTGCCTGAGATAGTGTGATGTGACAGGGCTGCTAAGCATCACACATTACTGTCATGTATCAGGCTGGGTTGTAGGGATAACCTACAGGTACTGATCTCTGCTTCCAGGAACTGCATGATTCTTTCTTTCCAGCTTTCTCTTGGGGTGCTTTAGCCTGCTTTGAGTCAATTTATGCAAAACTGACATTTTAAACATACATACTGAGGAACATTGTTTTAGCTAGTTATATGTAATTGAAAATAGCATGTAGTGAGTAGTTCAGTATCTGTTTCTTTTACAAGCTACCTGAAATAGGTAAATTTCCGGACTTCGGGGGAAAAAAAAAAAAATCATATTGAAGAGTGGGAAGTTCTAACAATATCTTAAAGTAAGATCTTGAGTCGTTTGGTTTTGGGGTTTTTTGTAGTGTTGTTTGGTTTTTTTGTTGTTTTTTTTTTTTTTTTAAAGTAATTTTTAGCTTATAAAAGTGTACTCACTTGACACCTACTGAAATTTTCTGCAGAACCTTTTTATACCTGCCACCTTTGCAGAATGACAAAGCCAAGCTCCCACACTTGGTGGGGCTGACTGAGGAGCTGCTGGTTCCTGCTTGGATTTGTCAAGAGTCTGTCCTGGAAAACACGTGTATAATCCCATGAGGCAATTGGAGGCTAAATTTTAAAAAAATTGTGTGACTGATTCTAAAGTATCACTGTTAACAATGATGTTTGCAGCCATAACTTTCTGATCTTCTTTCCACCTGTAGTTGTTCCTTGGTCAAAGTTTTGAGCAGTTAATTCGCAGTAGTTTTAAAAATATTTAATTAAGCTAACCATATTGATCTGATTAAAGGTACTAGCTCAGTGTTGCTCTAATTCAGGAAAAAATGAGCCATAGGATTTGAAGTGTTCAGGTTGGGTAACTGTGTTTCAGTTTGGAACTATTCTATAGTGGGATAAATTTCTCTAAGGGTTGTTCTAGATTCTATTAATATACATACTCATAATCCTTTATACGTGATCCATTTTAATCTGTGTTTTCATATTTGTGTGTATTGTTCATACAGAGATATACATAGGTATAAAGATTTTTTCTTGTAATTTACAGTCATCATTTTTATTTCATGTTGCAATATATTATTTTTATAATGCTATTATGTTGATAATTTAGACTGACTTTCATTACTGTAATGACAAATTCAAGTTTTCAGTTGAACTATAAAGAATTAAAATTTGCTTTCTTTTACTGATTGCTTATAGAATATAGGTGCCTTATTTAAGGAAATTCTTGTATGGTTGGAGATGTGAAAAGAATGCCACCTCCTTTCAAATAATAGGTTATAATATTGAAAAACCTTGATAAGTTAAATGTGGCCAAAAGTTTTAGTAACAGGTAGAAATATGTTATTTTTACACCATCTATCTACACAGTGAAAAGAGCATAGTTCTTATTTTGCTTGATCACTTCCTGCAGCACGTAGTCTTATGTTCTGTTATTTCTGAATATGAAATTTTTAGCTCTTGTGGTCCTGAAGATTTTAATACCTACTGCAAATGCAAAAAGATGTGAATGAACAAAATAATGTAGTTTTGATAAATGAAGACATTAAAAATGTATTATGTTTCAGTACGAATTATACACAATTTACTGAGACATATCTAGTCTTGTTTATTTTCAAGTGAAATATAGTTTTTATTTTTGTAGATTTTTTTACACTTCTGACTTCTATATGGTCATTACATTAGGGGTAATCAAAGTTGTGTTCAGAATGTGTCTGCTTTTTTCTTGTGTACAGTGCACCAATTTTACAATCATTCTGAGTGTAGGCAGCTCTAAAAGCCTTTTTGCTGCTTTTTAGCTTTAAAGCAGGAAAAGTGGGATTTTCTGTAAGCTGAGAACCATAAATTCATATGCATTAACTCCAGCTGTCTTCCCTGTTTTTCACCAGTGATAATCATTTGTGTCTCAGCTAATGACTGTTCCTCTACCTGTACTTTACATGGCCTGGTCAGTCTTTTAGGTGCTTGGCCTTTTACAGATACTCATCCTGTCTTTGTTCTTCTCTTTGTCTTCCACATCTCCTTCATACTGCTCCTGTATTAGCTGTGGGAATGTTGGGAATAGAGGAACAACAGTTTCTCAGTCATTGACTTTAGGGCTAAACACTAATAAATTTGTAGGGTAACAGTCTGGGAGAAAATCATAGCTTCAGCTAGTTGTGTGTTTACTGATCTGAGGGTAGTGTGACAGTAGTTTGAATGGGGAAGATGATTATATGAGCAATATATGCATTGCTAAACAGTATCTCCAGAGAAATTTAGTGGTTTAGTTGAGTCACAGCTAAAAGCCTGCTATTGCCAGTTTCTGATAATGAAGTTTCATGGCTATGCCACATTTAAATTTCTATTGGAATTTGTGCATGTACTAAAACTTAGTATTGAAGTAGCTGGATTTTAAGTACAAAATATGTATAATATTTTTCCCTTGTGTCTTATTCTCAGCATTGCTGACAACTTAAATCTTCTGAAACTACTTATGGGTGTGAGGAGCTATGTATGAAATTTTTAATTATTATTTTTTTTTTTAAGATGAAATTAAAACAATAGTATAATAGAAAATGTTCAAAAAATGTGAAATGGCTCGCGACATACATCCAGACATCCAAACTAAGTGGCATATATACGCATGAAACAGTTGTTATATATGTATAGATAAGTGTATGATTCTGTATTGGCACATACAGTGTATGTGTATGCATAGTGCCTGTATATGTGTATGTATCTGTTATGTATGCCGAATCAAATATAGTCCATCTACATCAAGTGATTTGACATCTTGAAGAAACTAGTGGAAAAAACTTTCTGCAGGAGATTGTTCAGACATTGCTCCTGTGTGCATTTTCTCGGTAGAATTGTGGTGGTAGTGAATTATATCCTAGGAATAGGGTTTCTAGAGTTACAGGAGACAACACCAACTTCTTAAATCAGCTTGGTAATGTGGAAATGTCTCTTAGAGCTAATTTGCTACTTGCTGAGGGAACATTTAGCTTACACAGCTTTCTTAAATGGCTAGTCCTACAAGTGAGATGTATCTTCTATGATAAAGGATGAATGTCAAATTAGACTTTATGCTCATTATGGCCAGGTTCTGGTAAAATTTATTTTATGGAGCTGTCAAGACAACTAGAGTGTCTCACTGGATGTAGTAAATCGAGGCCCGGTTCTCTTGTGTAAACAAAACGTTGATGTCTGGAAGTTTCATTTGCTTCATTTACATTGAAGGGAATGTCATACTTATGAAAGGTCATTTAAGGAAAAATGGAAGATGAAGATAGCTTTGGATCTCTGCTCCCTTTGTCAAAGTCCTTCTTGTCTCTAATAAATTCTTGGGCAGCATAGAAGCACTTAACAAGCTCCAACAGATTTTCTCTATAAAAATCAGTTCAGAGGATCAATATGTAGGTTTTAATTGCAAACCAGTAAGTAGTTTTACAGCATAACTTGTTTAGATTGCTCTAGCTATACCTTTATTGACGTTTTCCAAACTGCCATTCATCTTTGAGGTTGTGACTGCTAGGGTAACTTAGCATTACAGTGATATTTTCTTTGTGAAATTGGAAAAGTAAACTACCAATGGTGATCATACTCAGTAAGTCTTTAGATTTATTATTTTTTGGCTGTAGAGGTTGATGGAATGTGCTTGATCCTGGTATTTGGTTGTGGACTCCAGTATGAATTGGTGACTGTCAGCTTTACTAGGCTAAGTCTCCCAAGTATAGGGGATGAGGTAACTTTATGGTCTGAGTCACCAAACACGGGTGAGAAGTTTAGCTTTGCTCTGGAAAAAGGGTCTGCAAGCTTACAAATCCTGGTGAAGTGTCAAAGTTCTAGGTAGAAGAGCTTCTATTTATGAATACTTTCTGATTTTTTTTTTTTTTATTATTATTATTTTTTGTGTCTTCGGAACAGTCCTCATATTGGCTATTGTTTTCAAGGTTCCCCCAGAAAACCTCAGCCACTAACTACTGTGAAGTATTTGGGGAAGGACGAACCTAGCATTTCCCTGTCTGACTTTTAGAACCCATTTGTGGTACTGGCTGTTATGGTTATTTTATAGACAATTTATCTTAACATAACCAATAACATTTGGGACAGTGTGTTTCTTAGGTGTGTACTCTTAAGGAAACATTTTCTTCTTCTATGGCTGTCCATCTTATTCAAAATAGGGTAAAACAGATCCCAAAGCAAGTAATTTTCTTGGTAACATGAGCAAAAATGTATGCTACCACTGAAGAAAAGACAGTTGCAACTCATTTTAGACTCTCAGTGCCCTGTTGAGTTAGTCAACAAACACTTAAAACCTATGCTACTGTGTTGGTAGTGTGGAACCATATAAAG
The DNA here is from genome assembly GCA_013398155.1 of Pedionomus torquatus. NCBI lineage: Eukaryota > Metazoa > Chordata > Aves > Charadriiformes > Pedionomidae > Pedionomus > Pedionomus torquatus. Next base: position 16,415 of record VZRU01005554.1, on the reverse strand, counting down.
CACCAAGCTGGAGGAAACATGACTTTCTTTATTCAGGTGCTGTAGAACAACTTGTTCTTTGGTGCAGGCTGGAATAGCCTCAGATTCTGCATGTCATTTTTTTAGCCATTCTCCAGCACGTTTGTGGAAGTATTGTTGAAAGAAATGATCCTGCAGAGATGTATGCAGATTTCTAATGTGGTTGGCATAGTTTGTTAAGGTGACAAAGACACACAAAGATAGACCTCAGTTTGACTGCAAAGTCTTAAAACCAACTTACAGGCCTGTTGGACATCTACTGATGTAAAAAAAAAAGCATTAGGGAATATTCTGCCATTGTAAAGATATTTTTAGGACTTTTTTTTTATGAAGTCATGCGTTATGATCCAGAGTATGAAATTTAATGTACTGTTCTGTCAAAGTTTATTATAAAACATCTTTGCAGAACGTGTTGTGCAAATCCATTATACTAGCTGTTGAAAGTTAAACTTTGAACGATTTTGAGATTTATTTTAACTTTCCTAACTTAAATGATGAATTAGAGGAAATACTATGTTTACTTTGCTGTAGCGTGCAGTACAGATAAGATATATTGCTTTTCTGTAATTTTTCTATTTGTTTACATTGTTCAAATCTGTCATTATAACTCTTTAAGGGTATGCCTGGACTTGGGGGTTGACTGAGGAAAGTGTTAATCTATTTAAATAAACTGGCTAGAGCCATAGGAGGAGACATGCCGTGTTTTCAATGCTTCTCAGCCTGAAAGCACTGCATAACCCTTTTAGGTTGCATAGCAACAGCCTCCTAGCAACGATGATAGATTGAATTTCCAATAGTGACCAGGCCGGATGTAATAATAAAGCAAGAGTACAAACAGTTGTCATGGTTTTCTTTTCATAATAAAACAATCTGAACTTAGTGAGATTCTGTTTGTGAAAGTGGTGAGCTTCCTTGCAAAATTAAGGTACTTTTGAAAAGTTGTGGTACTGAAACCCTGGCAAAACTGCTTAGAATGAGTGACTTTGAATTCTAGTAGTTTGAAAAATACGCAAAACCGAAGAAACATTGAGTTAACAAGGAAAGAAAGATATTTAACACCCACTTTAAATGGCCTTTTTTTTTTTCCAGTTGATCTATACTGGAACTTCATACATACTGCTAGCTATACAGGTAGATTTATAATGTGGAAGGAATATGGTGAGTCACAACTGAATTAATAAAGTTGAAAACAGACTTCCTGGAAGGAGGTTACTATGTAACTATTTGGATTCCCAGTTTCTGTCTTTGGAACATCTGTGGTGTCAGCTACTGCTGGAGAGTGGTTGCTAATCATAGTCAGGCATTTCTGAAGTTCGTGTTTGCTCTTGATTCAGCTATCAGATACTGTGTAGCAGTTCTCATATTTTGGAGAGGTGTGTTGACATATAAAGAAGAAAAAAAGAGGAAAATTATAAAACATAAGCACTGGGATATGCAGACTTGACTTGGGTTGTTTCACTGCATTTTGCTGTTTCAGTAGATTAGTGGTTTATCAGCAATGTTTTCTTTTATCATAGGAATTTTAAAAAACAAATTCTGAAAAAAGCTTTTATTTTAAATGAACCTCTTAGGTCTGTCTGTAGGTAGTATCCTCCTAATAACAGTATCCTCCTAATAACAGTTCATCTTGGAATGTTTTTCTTCCACATCGTTTAACACTGGAGTCCTTACTGCAAAGGATTTTAGTATGGAGACACAAGAGATATATATTGGATATAGGCAATGCAACAAGATGGTTTTATATGTTTGTGTTTGAATATTACATTAAAATGGGGTGCATATAAATCCAAATACAGAAGAATATCTTAGAATGGTATTTTGGTTCACCTGGGTCATCTATAGGCAAGCTGCTCAGCTGGTGCTGTTTCAGGTATGTGACCTATGTTAATTTAAATGTGATTAAGTTTAAGTGCTAGTCTGAAAAGCATGCCAAATTCATATGATGATTGTAACGCAAAGTACCAACACATTTAAACTCTGGAATTTTAAAAAGTGATTTAACAGTATGATCTACTCTGAGTATATCATCTACTCAAAAGCATTTGTGGATTGCTAAATAATTTTGTGCATTACAGACATATTTATGTGGTAAGGTAAGTACTTCTGCCACAGCTGGCAAGTTAGGGCAGTTTGAAAGATGTAGGAAAACTGGAAATTTATAATTTAGAAAGCGGGTAAAATCTGATAATGAAATTTGAGCTAGTATATACAAAACAGAAATTCAAAAAACCAAAAACGTACTTTTTTCAGTGTTAATATCTGTAGATAATACCCCTTAAAGGTCTTTTTACTAAGAGTTGTTTTATGTAATAGTGACAGTTTCAGAGAAGCCTCGATACTTTTAACCTTGTAAGAAATAGTGTCCAGTATTTGTTATGGCAAATATATTTCCTAAGTCATGTACCTTGCATTCAGAATGTTTGTAAGAGTCTGATTTACTGTCTGGAACCTCAGTTGTTATCTTTATTCAACTCTCTGTGCCCCTTATCCCAAAGAGTTGAATTTCTATGTATTTTATTGGAGCTTATCTTTATTTTTAGACCAGAATATATTGCTTAGAATAGATATTTCCTAATATTTTTCCTATTGGACAAGCCTGAATAATTGGATTTGTAGGTTAAGTGTTCCCTCGCATTAAGACCTAACTATTGGACTGCTTGCTTCATGATTTTAAAAAAGAAAACAACAACGAACCACAACCCAAACATAACAAAGCTAAAATCTACCTTCACATTCAAAACAAACAGAGGTTAGATGATGCACTGTGCCAAATATGATATTGTTTCATTGTTTCCTGTGTTTTCAGTGGAGTTGAGTAATAGTGATAATTGGAATGAATACGTGCTTTGCATTTCTTTGGACTCTACCCTTTTTATAAATGTGAAATAAAAGAAATATCAGCATTTAAGACAATAACTAACTAAAAACTGAGAGGTCAGAAAAACAATTGTCTGAAGCATTGTAGGACATAACAATGGAAAATCTTGGTGACTGAGGAAAGAAACGGAAAATAAGCAAAAGAAAATCAGGAATAAGCATATTTCATTTTCCACTTATTTTTAAATTTAACAATATGTAAGTTTAGGAAATGAATTTAAGTGTTTGGAAATGTAGAAAAATATGCTGGGAGGAAATAGACAAGTAAAGTTTGAAGGACAAGAGAAAACAGGAAGTTTGTCCAAAAGAAGGTCTATGTAGTCTGTTTGCCAGTGCATCTATCCCTTCATCTGAATTTCCATGCCATTTAATGTGTTGTGGCATTGCATTATGTACTTACTCCTAAATTTTTTGAAATTGCTTCTGTTGATATGCGAATCTATTTCCAGAATTTTCCATTTTATGTAAATGTGTTTTATTCTCATGTTGATTTAGTGAAAGAACAGTTGTACTGAAGTTGAAATTATTATTTATCTTTTTTTAACATAATGTCTGTATATTTAAAACCGTAGCTTAAAATAATTAGGCAGACACCAATTTTGAAACAAACTTTTCATCTACATTCTCGGTAATTCTTGTAGCGATCTTCCTTTCTTCAATGCACTATGACTAAAATAACAAATACAAACAATAATTTTAGCTTGTGTAGTGTTAGTGAAATGCTGTATAAAATTACAATATGTTTAATAGTGCACGTTTTTTTTATTGGAAAATAAAAATTTAATTAGTGAGCGTTTTCAAGTAAAAGTCTATATTGGCATTAAATGTACTTGTGTGAATGACTACAAGATGTAATTAATTTTCTGGGACCCAACTGCTATTTATGTGCTACTAGAGCATGTGTGATATTCTTCTTGAACGAATTTAGCAGTAGAAAATATTCACTGTGGGATCATATACTGTATTTATGGCACAACTATTTGCTGAGAAGAGTGAAGAACATAAATGAGCTGTTTTTCTGCTTAATTAAATACTTAAGACCCAACTTAATGGGCCTACATCACATAAACATAACATTTAATCAGATATAAGTGCAGAATGCTGTTTATATAGCATATAAATATAGATAGTTTATATGAGATATAAGTACAGAGTGCTGTTTGTGCACTGAAGCTGTATTTGTGTGTATCAGTATCTCTCTTCTTGATATGCTCTTGAAGATTTTAAAGTGACTTGCATGGGAAAGGTAGGTTTAGGAACCTACAATGCTGTATTCTTCTGAATCAGCACTGCTTTTGTCCAGAGAGGACAAAGGTGTACAAACATAAGCTTTCCTGATGACCTTTTGAAGATGTAGATGGAATTTTCAAGTTGGTAGATTGTCAGTTAATTAAAAAATGTTAGATAATGTTTCAGGCAATGGGCAAACCAAAATGAGTTCCCTTGAAAACTTGGGACAAGTGCAGAAAGGATAAACTGTTTGCAGAACACCAGTGACATTTGTGAAACTAGAGAACTATTAAAAAATATTCCTGGAATTATTTTAGTTTTGTTTTTTAAACTTCAAGGAAGAAAATTCCTTTCCATTGCGTTTACATTGTCTCTAGACTTAACAAAATTCAAGCATTTTTCTACTATGGATGAAGCCATGTTGTTGTTAGGTTCCAGGCCAGGACAGCATTTTCTGATTAGAAAAGTAACTTGTATTTAATTGCAAGAATGTGTAAGTGTGTTTGTGTGCCTGCTTTCCAATTGTCTGGAAAACAATCTTCTTAATGTTTCTGGCTTTTAAGTTGCTAAGAGCTTAGACCACATATTTTGAAAACTAATGAAGCTCCAAAATTCTGTTGGGATTATGTCTTTC
>VZRU01005550.1:111307-129656 GCA_013398155.1 Pedionomus torquatus | reverse complement strand
TGTCAGGGCACGGCGCTCTCCGTTCATCCCCAGGGGGCGGCGAGGAGGCCGGAGCGGGCCGGGGGCGAAGCCCCTCTGCGCTCCATCGCCTTGATGAGGCGCTTCTCCCTCAGCTCGTCCCGCCGCCGCCGCAACGAGGGTACGGGGCCAGGAGGCTTTGTCCTTCGGCGGGGTGGCAGCCGGCCTGAGGCGAGGGTGCCCCCACCCTGGTTTGTGGGGTTCAGTGGCGCCGCAGCTGGGAGAGAGGGCTCGGTGATGAGGGGCGAGAAGTTCAGCCGTCCTGCGTGGTTTGTTATTATTAATTTGTTTTTCCTGGTAAGCTCGCTTTTTTTTTTTTTTTTAAGGGGTACAAAACATTTCCGTTGCTAAAGATAACACCCTACGGCAGGGTTGTAAAATGGAACCAATTGCTGGAATGCATATGAGGTTCTGACACTTCAGTTTGCTACTATAAGTGGTTACCTGATGAGCCAAAAATACTCTTTTTTTCCTTAGAGAAGACAGTCCCTTACACCAAGCATTAATCCTTGGGATCCCATCCAGGCACAGTAAGCTGGCTTCTTGGTAGCAACAGCTCCTTCCTTCCAGCTTCCGCACAGAAATTGAAACCCTCAGAAGTTTGATGCTCCTTTTAAAGCAAATGTCTGTTGATAAATGGAGGGAGCGAGAAGAAGCGTCATGGACAAGAGCTGTGCTGCATTAGTCATAGAAGTTTAGTTTTTGTGCACAATGAGCAGCATGATGTGCTACATTAAAACTGATATTTTCAGCTGTTGAGTGCATGGTAAAGTGAGTTTGATGGATGCTGCTTTTTAACAGGGCTGCTCCTTGGAGGTTGAATAAAATTAAAAGCATTTCCTCTTTGTTTTGTTCTCTGAACGTGTGAGCTAGACTTGGAAAACCAATTAGCCTACTTTAAGCATAAAAATGTTAGGTTGTATTGTCGGTGCGCTCAGAAGTTTGTGTGTGTGCTCATACAGCCAATGTGTGGGTAGCAGTTCTTCATTGTGAAGTTGGAGCTCTACCTCGAGTAATATAACAACAATTGGGAGAGCTGGGGGAAAAAGGTGAAGTACCTGTGGCTACTGAGGGGTTACGGTTTGGGATGGGTTTTTCTGTGGTGTTGGGGTTGGGTTTTTTTACATTTGTTTAAATTAAAATAGCATTTTGAGCATATGAGAATTTAACCATAAAAATATGAGGTAACTATAGTACAGGGACTCCAGAAAGGCTAATGTGGCTCTGGTGTTTCCATTCCACATGATGTTTGCATAAAGTACACGTTGTGTGACCTTCTAAGGTCATGTGAAAGTATAAGGTCATGTGAAAATATGACCTTTTTTTTTACTTCCTTAATTTGTTTATAAGTAGGTGGATGAAGGATCTTGGCTTCAATAGAGGAGTGTGCTGTCCAAACATTTTATTATTATTATTTTATTTTTTGTTTTAGTCAGGTCATGATTTTGTTTAGCAAATGATTTAGTAGTTTATAAAATTCAGTTATACACAATCATACTTGTGTTACATACTTCTGTTGACAAAGGCAGTGCGTGATCTTCTGTTTATATTTAAAAATTGCTTTAGTGACTTACTAAGTTAATGCATGTATTTCAGTGTCCTAATTACATAAAATAATATTCTGAAACTTCAAGAGCTTTGAAAAGACTTGTCTTTCACAGTGGAAATAATAGAGCAGATTAGATGGACTTCTGTCAACTCTTTGCCCTTTCCTCGTGAAATATTCATAGAGCTCCTTGCAGATATGTAGTGGTATCAGTTGAAACTCAGTGGTGAAGAAACTGATGCTGGATCTGTTTGTTTTCACTGTACTCAGCAGCATGCTCTTCTTTCAGATCCTCATTATCTTTTTCAACAAAATGTTCTTTCCTTTCTGTGCTGTTGCACCATTTGACAAGTTAAACTACGTCTTTGTGAATGTTTCAGTGCAATGATGTGTGCTACCATTTTCATGGAGATTTAAAAGACTCATAACTTTTTCTGGATAGTCCTCTTAATACAAGTGTCTTAGGCCCTGCTCATTGCTAGGTTTCAGAAACTTTGTCTGTTTACTTTCTTTTCCCTTTGTGCAGAAAACACTAAGCTGCTTCTATGCACGCAAAGAATGTGCATTGTTTGGAAACTGACAGTCTCATTTCCAGTAGACTTTCTTCCATGCTTATATCTTTAGTAGTTAAAGTTTTGGACTGATACAGCAAGAGATGCTTCTGTACTGGTACCAGTGGCAAGGTGATGTAGTGAGTCTGCTTTTGTAAGGCAAAGAATTTGGAGTTTTCAAGTCCAAGAGTTCTCTTTTGGAAGAACCTCAGGGAAGGGCAAATCCTGTCTTCACCGTACTAGGTTTGAAAGTAGGTACCAGGGGAAGGAAATGTGAAACGTCAAGTTCCTAAGTCTCTTGAAGAGTGATGGAAAATACATTTTATTCTTTGAAATACTAGGTGTTCCTCCTATATTGTGTTTTTAATATGAAATAATGTCTATACATAGGATAAATGAGGAATAATATAAGCATGTTCTTGCTACGTGTGCTCAACTTGCTTCAGTCAGGGTTTGGGAGTTTTATTGTTTTGTTTTCTCACCTACTTGCTTTCTGCACATCAAAGAGTATTTTTTCATTTAAAAACAAGCAAAAGTTCGCAGTAATGGAAGGATGACCGGTGGTTGTTTGCTCTTTGTATTTCCTTGCCAACCTGTGGGAGGACACATCATATAAGTGCATCAATGGACAGTTGTAATCTGCTCTTTACTGTAGGCTGTGTGAAGTTTGAAGGGTCTATGTACTTTCCAAAACATACTGCTCTATAAATATATCTTTCTGAAGAGTTGACTTTAAATAATCTAGTTCTAATACTTTGTAATCCAGCATATTTTCATCTTAATTTATAACAGGTTTCCAGCTGACATGTTTCAGGCTAATATCCAGAAACAAATTTTATCACTGAGTTAATACTGTTTTAAAAAGAGTTTAAGAAATGGTAAGAATGAAAATATCTCAGTCATGTGTTACTTAGGACATCTGTCTTTGCAGATTGCATGGATGTGTGCCCTACCTGGGACACAAATATTGTGTTCCTGCAGAGCTAGATCTTAAACCCAATTGATTTTCACAGCCAGATGTGTTTGCTTATATGAATTAAAAATATCCTTGTTACAACGTTTTCCCCGCTGTTTACAGACTGAGGTGCAGACAGTGTGTGTCTTTATCTGCAGCTGGCGAAACAGGTCAGTAGATTTTAAGTAAAAACATTAAAATTTTTTTTGCTTATATTGACTTTATAAAAATAACCTGGTCTTCTGTTTTTGGGCAAGTGATGCTATTCTTGGTTAAACAAAAGTTCCATAAACTAACACAACATTTAGATTCGTATTTTTCAAATGTTCCTCCGATTCCACAGCTAAGCTTAAGTGAAATGTGGAAAAACAACTGGTGGAAGTATGTTGGTTGCTTCTATATATAATCTAACAAGATTTAAAGGAAGACATCTATACCCCAAATCTGTTTAAATGTCATATTTGTGCCACCTAACTTAGTCTTCCTGCATTGTCAGTGGTGAGAGTAGGAGGAACACTGTCAAAGAGTTTTGAATCTTGTATGGGCTGGATTGTCTGGGGAAGAATGAGCTGCCTGAGATAAGTGCTTGAATCCTGACAACAGTCTCCTGAGTTTTGTTACTTTAATGTTTCATTTTACATACAATGCTTTCAAATAGGTGGTGTCTAGTATATTTGGTGTTTGTTGAAACCACAGTAATGTGCAGTGGTATTGATTAGTTCCAAATGTTGGGCAATGAGAAATAGGGCTTAACTATATTGGGCTTATAGGAACTGGAGAATGTTGTTTTCCTCAACTCATATGTGTCCAAGCAAAAAAAAAAAAAAAAAAGTGCTTTGAAACTCCTGTTTTGGGTAATGGACCTTCTGGCTGTAACAACATTAGATTCAAAATCGAAAACATTGATTTCTCAGAGGCTTTAGGAAGTAAACATTTTCTTGCTGTCTTTTGTTTGCTGGTAACTTATTCCAAAAATAAAAGTAAGTTTATTAAAGCAATTTAAGAACACACTGACTTCAGCCTGGCCAGTGACTGACTCTCTAGAGTAGATTTGGGTTGTGGTAATGCTGTTTTAACTGACAAGCTCTCTGTGTTTACAACAGCCCCTCTAGAAGTAAGTTGACAGATGCAGAAAGACTGTAAGTCCTTTTTCCGTTGTTTGTAAGCCAATGAAAAAGTAAAGTTGAAATGCAAGAGGACTGCTTTTCCTATTGGAAGCCAACATTTTACTGTAATGAGAAGTCTAAATCTGGCCCTTACTGTGGGGCTTTGGTTATCTGCTTGAGGAATTTCATTGCAGCAGGACAGTGAAGTGTTCTTGGAAAGATCGGGTGCTTGCAGCTTGAACTCATCCCCTTGCCATTGCAGGGCCTTTACTGTAGGGTGTTGCAGTAACATTGTTGTTTCTGTCATGGAGATCTTGATAATGCCATTTCTGATTATTCTGTTTCTTTCTGCTTTAAGTGGTGGGTTGCTTAATTTAGCTTTGCTTTCAGAATAATCCACAGTTGAGAGGTCATCCATTGCATCTTGAGTTAAAGGGAACATTTGCTCTACAAGCAGTTTCTTTTAAATTGACATCTCAAATATTTTTTAATAGATATTCTTTGCTTGTGGCCTCCCAGGTTTTTAGGACTTATGGAAAAGCCAAACATGCTATTTCAAGTTTTGTCTTAGAAGGTATGCAGAGGAACTATTTATACCTGCTTTTGTGTATTGCAAGAGTTCTCTTTGCTGCCATGTTTTTGTTGGACTGTTGCTGTTATACTACAAAAAAAAAAAATTAGTGAACAAGGGTGTGATCCATGTCTATGGAAAGGAGATACTATTCCCTACTTACCTTGATACTTTGGTCTGATAGCAGATGTTTTAGAAACTCCATGGCTTGGGTGTGCATTTTGCCTTTATAAATTCTTGCCCTCTCAAAAGTTATGTCATCTACTATTCTCATGTTTTCCAATATTACTGATTTCTGTTTTTTGTCTTCTTTTGAAGGTTTCTAATCAACCTGAGGTACATTCTTAAGTGTTTGTGACCTTAGAAAAAGGTTTGAACAAAGAGCTGCCGTAACAGAGTTGAATCTGACCAAATTAACAGCAATGTTTGTGACATTCCTTAATAATGAATATCAAAGTGTGAATATAAGGAAACACATGGAAGCAAGACAGTTAAATAGTGTTTTCAACTGAGTATTTCAGTTTTGAAAACAGTGTGTTTGCAGAAAAAAAAAACACATCTGAAAGAGAACACAATTTTTTTTTAGTAGTGTTTTTTCTGGACAATGTTGGGCAACTGCATATCATGAGGAATTGATGGAAATCCATCTTCAGCCTAATATTATAAAGCATTGTGATTTAGAAAAGCTTGCTGACACTTGTCAATGTGAATCTGAACAGATTAAACGTGAACACTTAAACTCTTTCAGATTCTGCATTTCAAGATATAAGGTCTGCTGCCAGAAACCTGGGTTGTTGCATGTTACAAATGGTGGGAATAGCTGCACTATTATTTGCAAAGTAAAAACGGTTGTAATTTCCCTCTAAGCAGCATTCTCACTGTATAGTGTGCTGAAAAATCAGTGTTTTCCATTTGTTAAAAATTTGCATGTTTCAAGAATGCTTGAATGAACAGATAGGTGTAAAAGCGCATGTTAACTTTCATAGCTGACTTTTAAATTTGGGAGCCATTTCCCTCACAAATTCCCTCTCTGCATATCAGTCTTAATTTTTTTCAAATTCTACTTTTTGTCTTAAATCATGGTTTGAGTTAATAGCTTGAAATACCAGCTTTACGAAATTATATAACCGAATGTCGTGACCAAGAATATGTCTGAGTTAGGTATAAAGTGCTACAAAAGAGGAAGCCACAGTTCCAGCTCTTAGGCCATATTTGAGATGCCAGACGAAGCAGAGATTAACTAAATGCATTAATGAACTAAGTTGTTCTGTTGGACCTGTGCGTTTTTACTGTGTTCCGGTGCATGACAACAAATTTGGTTCAATGGTTTATGGTTGACAGGTGAAATGTGTTTGAATGTTGAGAAGGGGGATCATAAGTGAATTTTTTTCTGAAGAAAACTAGATTAAGGCTAAAAATTTGCGTGTTCTTTTTTTTTATATTGCAAGGAGAATTAGGATTATGCTGTGGTTTAAAAAAAAAAAAGAAAAATTGCAAATTAGGCAGTAAAGGGCATGGGGAATACTGGTATGGCTCTTTTTCCTTCTCTTCCACTTTGAGTGTGATTATTGAGTTCTGTAAACAGCAATTAAGTTGTGTGAACAACCTTACACTCATACATGATACAAATTCATACATTTTAGAGCTCTTTAACGTTGGCTTTTAAAACGCAGCTGTAACATCATTGGAAATAGCTGATTTTTTAATTTTATTTTACTTTTTTAAATATACACAAGTCCTACAATTGATTATGCAGTTGGTTCTTATGGGTTAAACTGATTAAACAGACTAACAAAAATATGATCAGATTTTTAAATACACTATTAATGTTTCTTACAGATCCTGTTTTGGCAACTGTTACTGAAATGTGTCTGGAGCACAGTATTTTGCTACTGAACAACTGCTGCATAAATGATCCCTGTGATGTTTTAGAAGTGCTTTCAAATGAAAAATTGAAGGAAGTTTCTTATTCTCTGGCAGAAATTGCAGGAGAGAAAATTTTTAGATGGTCAGAGATCTTCCCATGTGCTTGATTGGGCTTTGGCACTCTGCTTCATCCCCTGTGCAGCCTCTTCATATTATCTTTGTCATCTTTATTTTGTCCTCTGTTCTTCCTTGCCTCCTTTTTTTCATATTAACTGGAAAGAAAAGGAGTCTTGTAAATAAATGCCCTTTGATTGTGATGCTTGCTGCTCTCACTTTATTCAGTTTGTATTCTGAATGCTGCATCTTTGGATTATTTTTTTTACATCATCTTTCTACCTATTTTCTCAACTCTATTATGGCTTATTTTTAACGGAGATTAAATGGCCAACAAAAATATGGGAAGAGTTATGTTGTATAATACATGGAAGTATGTCCAGTGCAGGTTAGGAATTTGCTTTTGTTGGTATTTTTTGCATGAGACCTTCTGATGACAAGTGACAGACCAGTTACTGATGATCACAGAGCTGAATGTGATATTTCAAAGAACTCAAGTGAAAACCAAATTATACAAGCTTATAAATCTGAGAAGGTTTAAAAATAAAACAAAACAGGCATGTTTTTAGTGAAAAATATAGATAAACTCTTTTTATTGGGAAAGTTCAGAGGTTTTTTCCAAGGCCTTTGATTCATAGTGTTAGGATATGTCTGAGATACTAAAAGTTAGTTTGTTTTACTGTTAGGCTTTCTTTTTTTTTCAGTTGGAGTCCTGATGACTGCACTCTTGTTATTTAGTTTAAGTAATATTGGCCTATATAATGCATAAATTAGGAGGCTTATCAGCACTCTCCTGCATCTATTTCCTATCCATAAATGTAAACTATGGTAAACTAGGTAGGCTACTGAGCTGCATTTTTAGCCAGGGAGAAGAGTTGCAGCTGATCAAAGTATTTTCCAAGATTTTAGAAAACTTTAGGCTGTAGGAGCACAATATAGATGTGTTTTATTACCAAACCAGCAAGAGCATAGTTTAATGTCATTCTTTATGTACAGTGCTGCAAGTTTATATATTTGCCAGATGGAAACAGATTAGAGGTTCCTTCTGCCTTCAACTTCCCCCCCCCTTCTTATGACTTTTTGTCAAAAAAAACCCCAAAGTTTTTAGGAGATGGGAGGTTGGTCTACCTAGATTTAGTTGGGTTTTGTTTTTTTTTTTTACTTGAACATAATTGCTTCCATGACTTGATTATTTTAAAACTGTTTCGGGTATATATATATATACCTGTTTGAGTATAATTGAAATATTTTTGGCTTTCAATTGGGTTTCTGCTTCAAATTTCTATGGATTTAGTTATATGACTTTTTCTTTCCAATGTAAATCAACATGCTATAGAACTGTTGTTACCTATTTTAAAATCTTTTCTTTCTGAATGGAGATCTGCTTTAGAGGGCTTATACATCTCTGCCTAATAAAGAATAAAATGTCTAATCTAATGTCATAAAACTCCTTTTGAGGTTGCAGTTGCTTCAATCATAGTACTTGGTCTAGGCCAAGGAGCTGCTTATCCCACCCGCCAGAAGCTGATCAGGGATGGTTTGGTTTTTTTTAGGATTCTTGTTTTCGCTTTCCTTCTTTCCAGCCATTTCATTGTTTCTCTTCAAGCTTCTTTTTCTTCTGGGATGATGAAGATTTATATTCAGTCACTGCTGGATAAAGTTGAGGGTATTTTTATGTTGTTTGTTTGAGGGAATAGTGTCTTGCCTTTACAGTCTCTTTGGCTTTTCTCACGTGGGGTAAGATGATAAATATAGTGTCCACTGAATTTTCCAAATAGGTGTAATAACTTGTTAAATTACAAATAAGTTTAATCATAAATTTATGCTACTCTCTACTGAGATTTGTCTGGACATTTGTGAACTCAAATTTAGTTACAAGGGATGATTTGTTGTAACCAAATAAAGTCATACATCTTTTTTTTTGTTATGGTTTTGGTTTTTAATTTAAAAAAAGAAATCAAGAAATCCTTTTCCAGGAATTAGAGAAAAGGAGCGAATCCTAGGAGTCATGAATGGCAGACACAATGCCATTTGCTGTTTAACCACCTCACCTAGAGCATTAGATAGTGCTATTCCCCTAGATAAGGTGCCTTCAAACGGTCACAGCTAATATATAGCAATATCTACCTAGACCGGTCTTTTTTTTTTTTTTTTTTTTCTCCCCCCACAAAAGAGCAACCAGTGTTCCACCTACCAGGGCATATCTTTGAGTATAATGTATGGATTTTCCTTGCAGTGGAACTATCAGAAAGCAATTGTAGTATGGATATACCAGGTATTTAATCTTGGTGTTCATGGTTGACTGTAGTAGACCTTGGAAATCTGGATATAAAGATGGAATGGCTGCTCTTTTAGTTACAAAGAAGAAATGCTTGGAAGAAAGGCTTGGAAAGTAAATGGGTTGGAGTGATCTCAGTGGGAACACAAAGTGACACTCTACAGAAATCTTGGAAAGGATCTTTTGTATTCACGTATGACATTAAACAGCAATTGCTAGGCCTTCATGTAAAAAGGAGAGTGCTCTTGAGAGATGAGGCCTCTGAGATAAGAGAGTGAAGGTATTTTCTCAAATACCTTCTTAGGCTTACTCAGCACCAGCTGCTTATGTGGGAGCTTGTTGACAACTTACTCTTTATTCTAAACAAATTTTCCAGTCGTCTTCAGTTTGCATTTGATGATACCAATTGCTTCATGGTTTCATCATCTGATAAGCATGATCTTCTTTTATAACTCTAAAATACCCTTTTTACAAAAACAAATTTAAGTGTGTTAGTCACCTTAAAGATACCCGACTTCTTTGGCAAATACCAGGAGCTCCAGTGCTGAGATGTTGTGCTTGAGAAGGACTGCAGTGTTGCATCCTTTGTGTGCAGCTCTTCAGGTGTATGCACAAAGTCATTTAAGGATTGTATTTTATTTATGTTTCAGAACTAGTATTGTAAAGTCTGTATTTATTCTGCTGCTTAGAAATGAAAATATTTGCTAATATGTCTAGGTTGTTTCAACTCTTTCTGTAGATAATGCTTAGTATGTTGTTACAATTTATTCATGACAAGTGTCATTTGAAATGGAAACTTGGTCATAGCTCTGGCTTTTAAGTATGAACAAGTAAAGTGCTGTGTACCATTTGCAGTCTGTAAATAGTAGTAGTTACTGCCTCGTTAATTAAATACCATAATGAAAATAAAAATCAAGGTGATTCTTTCAGATTTAACATTGCAAACCATTACAGTAACAGCAAAGTATAAATGGAGAATTTTCTGAGTCCTTAATCTGTTTCTATCTAGGCTATGGGACTGCTTTCTTCTTTTTTTTTTTTTTTCTCTCCTCTTTGACTTAATGATTTGCATTGAAATATTTTATGGGTAATTTTACTTCATCCTGCTTTAGAGAATAAGCTTTGATGAAGAAGATTGGTTTGCTCTAGGCTTTGCTGGTCCTTATAATGATATTTCCCAACTAGTAGCTCATAAGACAAAAGCAGGCTGGTGGCAGAAGCTGTGAAGATGGTGTGTTGGCTCACAGTTATGAAATCCAAAGAACAGGGAACAGGAAGACCTAACAGAAACCTAATCAGTAGAGAGAAATGTAAACAGTAGGGCAGTGGATCCTAGCTAGCGACTAACAAGGCATAAGACAAGAGGAAATGGCCTCAAGGTGTATCAGGGGAGTTTTAGATTGGATATTAGGAAAAATGTTTTCAATAAAAGGGTTATCAAGCATTGGAACAGGTTTGCCAGGCAAGTGGTGGAGTCACAATCCCTGGAGATATTTAAAAGACAGGTAGACGTGGTGCTGAGGGACATTGACAAAACCACTGCTAACCCGTGTTAGGTTAATGGTTGGACTCAGTAATGCCTTCTGACCTAGATGGTACTGCTAACAGCCATTTCTTCCAGTTGTTCACTATTTCAAAGCTTATGGAAACATCTTGCAACATCTTCCGCTCTGCTGAAGGTGCCTTGCATACATGACTGTTGTGGCATAATCCATCAAGTGACTTAATTTCTGTCACTGTCAGTCAGCTGAGCACACAAATGAGTGTGGTGGAGGATGGACCAGGATCGTTGGCTCTTTTATGAATTGCTGGTGATTGGAGGTAGAGAACTGATGGGTTAGAACTGAGTTCAGTTGTGTCAGCGTGTTGCACAACAGCTCAGACAAATGTTTTGTGTTCTGGCATTTCGGCACTGTCTGCTGAGAAGATAATCATGCCATAGTTTACAAGAGACTTGAACTCTCCCCAGTACATTGTTTGTGACGTCTAAAACAAAAGAGTTGGTTAGAAAATGGGCTTGGCAAATGTTTCTTTTTCTCATCTAATGGCCATTGACTCATACACACGTATTTAAAAATAAAGCTTGAAAAAGTAAAAACAAAAAATAAAATAGCAAAACCTAGCCACATTCTAACATATCTTTTTTCCTTCCTCCCCCCCATTATAGAAATACATTAACTTGGAAGTGGAACTAAACAATGGAACCAGATATTATTCGAATGTACTCCTCATCCCCTCCACCGCTAGACAATGGAGCCGATGATGATGAAGACGACGAATTTGGAGAATTCGGAGGGTTTTCTGGTGTAAACACTGCTAGTGTAGCTTTTGCTGATTTTGATACACCAGACTATGGTCATCCAAAGGATGAGTTTATACCTACAAATCATTTCATCCCACTTCATGATTATTCAGACAATGTAGCTAGCATTGCAACTTTCACATCTGTTAAGAATGTTAAAGATAAAGACTGCATTGCAGAGCTTCCTACTCTTAGTAAGGAACTTGCTGATATGTCAGCTACTAGTACCAGCAAAGAAAAATCTAAGTTTAGAACTTCAGGTAATGCTTTAGAAGATATAAACAAAAGAGAGGAACAAAGAGACAATACAGGGAAATCAGAAGATTTTTCTTCTCGTGTTGTTAGAACTAGTATAGTAGTTGAGAGCCAGAATGAGCAAATAGATGCTTGTAATGGTGAAAAACTTCCATGTCTAGAGATTCTAACAAATGGATTTGCAGCTTTGGACCCTGTAAATCCTCAGGGAACAGAAGATCTAGACAGTATTGGTGACTCAAAGGGACTGAGAACAGTTAGCATCCATAGTACTGAGCAAAATTTGAACTCAATGCCTCCTAGCTCAGGTGAAGACTTTGCAGACTTTGCTACATTCTCAAACAAAAAACCAATCCATTTAGAGGGAACAGGAACTACAATATGCCATGTTCTTAATGAAAGAGACTCTCTGAGCATTCAGGAGAACAACAGAATAAACAGAGTCACTTGTGTTGAAGAAGAGGTTTGCATTTCAGAAATCTGTTGTGAACAGGGTCCTTCAGCACTGGAAGATAATGAATTTGCAATTTCTAATACATCTCAAACAACTGGAAGTTCAATGTATACTACTGAAAATGGAGAACACAATGGGAGGAGAAAACAATGTGGCATAGAGAATGGCAAAGATTTTACTAGGCCTGGTGACTCTTTGGGTACAGAAGACATCAAGGTTGATAAGATCCAAAGCCTAAGCTGTGCTTTTGCAGGAGAAAAATGGGGTGATTCTGAGGGTCTTAGGAATGGTGCAAGCAGTACTGAAGATGTTGCTTGCAGTGACTCGCATGATGATTTTGGGGATTTTGGTTCAGTCAGCAGTGCATCTCCCACCTTAATTAATGCTCAAGAATCCATACACACTCTAGATTCAGAAGGAATTTCCAAACAGCTGGCACATACTGATGAATCTAATGATGAATTTGGTGAATTCAGGGACACAAGTACTGTTTCTGAGCAGCCAGCAAAGTTGGATGAAGCTGAACTAAATCAGACTGCTGATACTTCAGAATGTGATACTACCAGTAAAACTTCAGGCTTAGACTTCCAGCATACTACTGAGGTAGAAAAAGGTGATGATAGTGAATTTGGAGACTTTGATTCAGTGCCAAAACCTCAAGATGAGAGTGTTGCTTTTCAGGACTCTGACGACTTTGCGGACTTCAGTTCAGCAGGCTGTAACCAGGCTACAGACTGGAATGCTTTTGAAGATGAGCAGAAAGACAGCTGTTCTTGGGCTGCCTTTGAAGATGACCAAGCTGGTGAATCTCATCACAGAAAAGAGACGGGGCAGTCACATAGGACAGAGGCATCTGCCAGGATTGATGGTCCAGTATTACACAAGACAGACAGTTTTGCTTTAGCATCTTTCCAAGGAACTACCAGTAAGCAATCTCAAGAGCCAGCACCTTCAGTTCAGGTAAGGGTGGTGTTGAGCTCATTCCATCTTGTTCTGCTTTTATGTATACAGCTCTTTCTGGTTCCTGCTTCTGTGTCCAGCAAATGTTTTGATAGTCCTTGTTTGTCTTGTGGGAGAGATTTAATTTGGTGGGTGAGACAGGCTGGTATGAAACAGTTCGCTGTGTTTGCATCTTGAATCTCTTACACTGCTACTTCCTGCAGAAAAATGAGGGGGGTACTCTGTAACTTGTATACATTTGTTTTGGTAATTATATGTAGTCCTTTACATAAACCGATCAAAGGAATAAGCTGCCAAACATTGTAGAGTCTGTGATAGTTCTTTCTTTGCTTCATAGTTACTACCTTTTGCAGGGGTGAGCACTCCGATGCTTCCTTTTCATAAAGTAGTGGTGTGACTGGAAGCTGAGATTACTGGTTCCCAGAACTTTTCACCACCATTCTCTGTCGTGTCTTCAAAATCTATTTTACAATGATGACAGTTTGTAATTTGCTGCATGTATTTACTAATGCAGAAAGCATGATGAAGTATGTCCTGTGGAGTTCTGTCCCTGGTATTCCTGGGAAGTTAACCATTTAAAAGTTACTTTAAAATAAGTCTCAGTTATACATTAATTGTGGGAAGTTCCAATTTATAGCAGCATCACAAAAATAAGACTGATAATTTCTTAAAGCTGCTGCTAGTTCTAACTTGGAGTTTTGGGAAAGGTGAAGTAGATAGGTTTTTTTCTTACCCCCACCCCCTAGTGGTTATACCTTCAGTTGCTAAGTATATGTTAATTCCTGTTCAGTTCCTTCCTAAGTCATCTTTGAGATGTATGACTAATTACATGTAGATAATTTTGTAATATTACTTTTAGAAAATTCAGAGCAATTAATTGATTTTTAAACTCACTACTGCTTTTTAATCATGTCATCCCACGTGATTAGTTAAGAATATGCTTTGTCTTTTTGAAATGTGCAACAGCACCAGCAATACAGGGTATTAGTGATAATATTTGTCTAAAAGGCACGGATCTTCTCTTGACAGTCAAAGGATATGAGGTAACTCTTTTCTTCCAGGACCTTGCATAGGCTTGGTGATGGCCCTTCCTCTTTTCCTTTACTACCAGTGACAGGTAAAATGGCTTTCTGGAAGAAAGTTGTGGCAGCAGGAGCTTTGCAAGCATCAGCAAACAGGATAGAGCTTTTGGGGCTCAAGTCTCGTTTCTTGTCACATTAAAAAATGTAAGCCTCAACTCCTGACACATGCTTCTTACTGTTTTGTGCAGGGATTAACACTCCAAATTTCAAAGTGGCTTTATGAGCCAAAAAGAGACTCACAAGTGAACCTGCAGGTGTATTTTTGTGTCTATGCAAAAACCTTGTTCTTCATCCCCTGAGTGTGTGGCTATGTTTCTCAAGCTGAAAGCAGACCTCTATTGTTACCTAGTCTGTTGGTCAATCATCCACAAATTGGAGAACATGAAGGTCAAGGGTCAATTAATCTAAATTGTTCCTGTTGCCACTTGAAAGAATATGACAAAGAGATGGTGTGGGGAGATGATTCTAGTAAATAATTCAGTTTTGTAGTTAATCATGCTACTAATTAATAGTCTGAAGGCTTCAGATGTTTATTTTTACTTAAAATTTTCCATCATTTTATGATGGTTTTTCAGTAGAAAACATTTTTGAATGTGGATGTTTATAAAAGCAGAACATTAAGAGGTTCTGTAATAATTTATTTCCCCTCTCCATAATTCTGCCTGAACAAAAGAGAAAAGTCAAGTATCAATGGAGGTTCTTCAGTGATTCTGTCGTGAAGTCATACAGTGATCTGGTTAGATTGTAAAGCAAGTTTTAAGTGTTTTACTATTTATTTTTATTCTTTCTCGGTTTTGTCTGTTTGGATATATTAAGTGATTTCTGCCTCCACTGCCAGTGAGGAAGTACAACCCAAATAATGTTTTGCACAAATAAGCTGGAGAGGAAGTTGAGCTGGATACGTTTTCTCTGTTGCAATAGTTTCCTTAGCCTTGCAATGACTGTTAGTTGCTACATTATTTTGTTTTGTTAACTCTTTAAACAATTGTTACATGCTTTCAAAACTTACTTTGTATTCTGTAAGTGCTTTAAGGATCTATTTAAACCTTTTTACATTAAAAAAAAAAAAGTAGTTTAATCTTAAATAGTAATTTTGCTTTTAATCCATTGAGCCACAGTTTAGTAAATTGCCATTAGAAGCATTGAGATTAGTTGAGTCAACATGAGCCAGCAGTCCCAGTACTTTGAGTGCAGAATCTTAGTAAAATTAAACTCAGATTTTGATCAGTTTCTTTACTTTCACTTAAGAGGATGTCCGTGAGGCAAAAACCCCACAAAATACAGCATTTCAAAATATTTGGTGCTCAAAGTATTTGATGTATTAAAGTTGAGTTCTGGAGCTGTTTGAAGCAAAAGCAAGAAATACTTGCATGCAAAATAAAACTAGGGAGAGGTAAGTGAACAAAGTTGTTGGTTTTTGTTTTTGTTTTTGGTTTTTGTTGTTGTTGTTGTTGGTTTTTTTTTTTAATCACCCTGACTAAAGAAGGATAATGAGGAGTAGATCACTTGCATCAATATGTTGCTGGCACGTCTAAAAAGTACTTGCTGTAGCAATGAAAGGGAGCAGACTGTGCAACAGAAAGATACTACATCTGTTTGACACTTGAGAAGAGTGTGAAAATTGAGACCTCAGTGAAGGCTAAAGGTGAACTGGGATCTCTTGCAGGATCCTTTGCACACTTCATCTGTGCCACTGAGGCGAGAGAGTTACTACAATGTGGTAAAGAAATCATTTTGAGTGGTGTATAAACCGAATTACTCTAATGAAATTCTTTACCTTTCAGATATCTGCTTTTGTATCCTTAGCCAGAAGCATTACTGTTTAAATGTGGAAATTACATATATGGCAGTTTTCATCCATCTAGAATGCAATGTGAAAGCAAGTTTTTTACCAGTTTCTCAAATTCCCTTGCCAGTGTTCTCTGTGTATTTTCCTCTCTGTTTCCTTAGTTTGTGTATTCTGGCTATGGAGGCAGCAACAAAATTTAGTGCCTTCTGAATGCGATTTTGATCGTAATATAAACTGTAAACAGTCAGGCAAACTGCTTTAAAGATTGTGGATTTGGTATAATGTTTAATTAAAAATTATACTTTGCTATAATTCAACTATTTATTTTGTTTTTTCTTACAAAATATGGAATGTAAGAGAAGAAAGTAAGACGTAAAATATCACAGAAATGACCTCATATAGTGACATGTAATGGCAAAAAGATCATTATGTCTTTTCTCCTTTGCCTTTGGTCTTAGGCTCTCTGAATCCTGCACAGTATGTGAAATATGGGATTTGTAACATGCTTTCCTCTTCTATTCAGTATTGTTGGGTGGAGGAGAGAAGAAAAAGGACATGGTATATAATATTCAGTTACAACTGCTGTAAGAATTTGTAACCTCTTACGTCTCTTACAGTTTCAAAGTCTGATGGACACAGATAGGCAAGCTGTTATTTGAACGCATATTAATACTGCCATATACCTTAATCATTTAATAACTGTTTTAGCTGAAAAAGACATATTGGTTTCTGTGTTGCTGCAGGTTTGCATTAGATACAGATGTGCCTTTGTGTTCATTAAAACTGAGTTAGGATGTAATTGTGGGTGAATTAGTTGACCATAGAATTGTAGAATGGTTTGGGTTGGAAGGGACCCTAAAGACCATCCAGACCTACCCCCTGCCCTGGGCAGGGACATCTCCCAGCAGACCAGGTTGCTCAAAGCCCTGTCCAGCCTGGCCTTGAACACCTCCAGAGATGGGGCAGCCACAGCTTCTCTGGGCAACCTGGACCAGAGTCTCACCACCCTCACAGCAAAGACTTTATTCCTGAGATCTCATCTAAATCTCCCCTCTTTCAGGTTAAAACAGTCACACTATTGCTCCCCTTCCTGGTCAAGAGTCCCTCCCCATCTTTCCTTGAGCCCCTTTAGGTACTGGAAGGCTGCTATAAGGTCTCCCCAGAGCCTTTTCTAACAAGCTTTAAGCAAACCCGCATTGTGCCATTTATATTTATCCCCTTTATGTGGTGACAGAACACATTACTAGGTTATGTTTATAAGGAATACAAGGCTCATAGCACAGCTTTTCCTGTGAGATAGTGTTGAATGTCAGTCAACTGAGGGTGTTGCTCTGCTGCATTGTGCACAAAAATATATGTAGGACTTAAGCAGCAAAGCATGGGCTCTACCTCTTCAAATGAATCAGTGTGGGTGACGTGCAGTTACGAAGCTACAGGTTGCATCAAGACAAAGATAACCCTGGATCACTGTCCCTTTGAGTACTTTGTCTTGGGCAATAATTGAAGTCATCCTCTTGGAAAAAAAGTAATTATGACTGTAAAGACTTCAGCCTCCCAGTTCACTAAGATAAATGGGGATAGTGTTGGCTAAATTAAGTTCAGGCAGTTGGGTAACAACTTGCAGTGTAAATATATCTGTCTGGAAAGGTTTGGGGTTTTTTTAACTCTACAGCAGATTTCTTAAAGTATGTACAGCTGGGTAACAATAAAAGACCATCATTAGTAGCTCATAATTGCTGTATTTCAGAACAGGCTGGCTAAGGAGATCTTACAAAAGAAAATAGAAACTCTAAAATAACCCCCTCCTAAACTTTTTGTATGCCACAGAACAAAATTGTTTTCCGTCTTCTACACATAAGTTTTGTCTGTTGCTCTACTTCTCAGAGTCTGACTGAAGAATTAGTACAGCATGACTGGAGAATAGTAACGTGCCCAACAGGAATGGGGAGTAAGCATTGTGTAGTCCAGGTAGAAACTGCTATTAAACTTCACTTTGCGTGAATGGAATATGTAAGAGGGTACGTTGTTCAGCTGAGAGAGGATAAATTCTATGTGTAAGCCTTCCAATAAGGAGGGAGACACCTTCATGTTTGTACACTGAACTTGAAATTATTGTTAAAAAATCTTACTCTTTGTTTTGTTGGTGAGGGTTTGGTTTTTTGGTGGTTTTGTGTTTTTTGTTTTTTTTTTTTTTTTTAGCTCTTGTGGCATCCTCTTCCTGTCTTGTAAATCTCAGGTTAGCACCAGTTTCCATTATAAATTACCTGTGGTAATAAAAATTAGGCAATTCTGGTCTTTACCTCTAAGAAATCTATAGCTCCATCTTAAAATTTATCTGCTTTTTGGGGGGCGGGTTGGTGTGGAGAAAATCTGTCACATTTGAGTCATGAGAAGCTAAACTAGCTCTCTTTGTAAGCTTTGCTTCTCTTTCTCCTTTTTTTTTTTTTTTTTTCTCCTCCTCCAGGGTTGTTCTGCCTGCAGCTCTTCTCCCTTTTTTTTTTT
>VZRU01005550.1:76955-111271 GCA_013398155.1 Pedionomus torquatus | reverse complement strand
AAGATACTCTGTTTGCTAAGCAGACCCCATGCAGCAGAGAAAGAAATAAATTGTTGCTTTGTGGAAGGGGAACTGATTCTTAGTTTAAGCAGTCCATAAAGAAAAAAATATTCCCATTTAACTAGGAACTTAATGATTTGTTTGACTGCTTATGTGTTAATTCTCTGTTCAGCTTTGTTTAATACTTGAGTTCAAAAGATGTTGAGATCCACTGAAGCTGATGGGTGTGTTCCCCTTGGGGAGCTGCATCCATTGAAATCCATTTCTCAGCTCCCCAGTGTTAATGGTGTGTAGTTTAGCTCTTATAAAACCAAAATAATTCCCAAAATCTAACAAAACCCTAAAAAACAAAACAAAACAAAAAAACCCACACACACACACAAAAAAAAAAAGGGCAAAAACCACCCACGGCCCTGCAGACGCTCATGGTGAAGGTACAGAAAGTATGTGGTGACTTAACTCCTCACAGGCAAGTATGTTGCTGGAAAATACGGTTTGGTTGTTAGAAAACCCAGCAAAGGAAGTTTCTGATTTAATCTCTGCTTTATTTTGTTAAAGTGGTCATAAAGACCTGTGCTAGGCACTCTGCAGAGCAGTGGGTTCATGATTTAAAATAAATGAAATATCTCTGGTTAATCAGTTTCATTTCTTGGTTTCTGACCTCTGAGCTTTGTTCTACTGTTTTTTGTGACCCTTCAGTTGGCTTCTGAATTCTAACTAAAAGCCAGTCATGTCCATATGGATTTATTCCTTTCCTAAGTTATACATCTAGCATATTTGTTCCTTCATCTGCTCAATTCTGTCTCCTTTCATATGTTTTTTTTATCAGATAAGATTTGAATATCTAAATGCTTCCAGTAATTTAACTTTTACGCTGGTTTTGTTTATGCTTAGGTCTTTCCAGTTATGAGTTCAATAGATGCAAACAGCCCACAGCTTGAGCCCTCTGTAGCTCAAGGCCCCACTTTCAAGTCATCCCCTTCCTAAAGCACCTCTGAAGGCTGCCAAAGCAGAGATGCTGTGGGCTGTAAGTGAGGGCCGGCGCAGAGGGTAGAAATGAGGAACTGTGTTGAGAAATGCAGTTGTCACCTCTGGTGGAAAGTGGGGAGGAAAGAGGGACAAAGTGGGTGAGCTCTTTTGTCTGTTCCACAGCTCAGGCGTGATGGGGACAGCAGAGAGTAGCAAGATGATTGTTGGGTTGGGATTTTTTTCAGTGCCTTTGTACACAGTTCCCTGAAACTTAACCCGAAGAATCGTTGCAGTGGTGATAATGGTGAAAACTGCAATTGGTATCAGCTCTTTCTGTAGCATGGTCCAAGTATGTTGTCTTTATGGCAAGTTTTAGTATCCCCTGTCTTCACAGCTCTCAAGTAAGGCAATGACCTGTCACTGTGCAGTTCAGGTGGAGACAGCTGGAGAGGATTCAGTGTGCCTGGTGACCAATATGAATTTGCTGTGTTAAAGGAGTTCATTGATTCTTGTGGTAGAGGAAGAAAAGCAAATCTGCAAACCAGCAGCTTTCAGAGCCTTTCAGCTCTGAGGACTGGATCTTGCCCTCTAACTGCCAAGGAGAAAAATTCTTATCCTGTGGTTATCATTCTCCCTTGAAAGTCTGTTATGTCTGTAATGTTTGGGTTGTTTCAGGTAGTGCTTACTATAGAGTTTGTGTTTACCCAAAACTTCTGTGCAGTCACAGAAATTATGGGGCTTTGATTTTGTCACTGGAAAATCACAGTTAATTTTTAGAATAGCAACTGTAGCCTTCATTCACATCTTCAGTGAGAGTCTTCAAGAATTACTCTTCTCAAATGGCAATGGAGAACACTTGGGTATCAAATGCTTTTAGTGACATGAAACGTTGAGAAACTTTTTGGAGGTTTTTTCTGCCTTATTTTTTTTCCCTAGCATTTTCTCCCTGAAAGATGCGACACTACTGTGTATGACAGAAGTAATATTTTCTTACAGTCTGTTTTGTGCGAATGATAAATTGAGGTTTGTGGAAGATAGATACTTCCACTGACTTCAAAATCTTGGTGATGCCCTTTATACCTGGGAGCTATGACCACTGGATTTCATTACCAATTAGAAGATCAAGCTTAGCTGCTCCCTTTAGGGCCACTGCCATTGCTCAGGAGATATGTATTGGGACACTTGTCCCTGTGTCCATTTGTATACATGTAATTAGTTACTGTGGTTTGCTATGGAAACAGTTTTTCTCTACTGTGTATAAATAGGGGCTAAGTGTTTCTAGAAATTTGGAAAAGATGAAAGGGAGTGTAAAGAGTACTATAATTAAACTGTTCCTGAAATTTTGGCACAATTCTTAAGCTCAAATTTGATATTGGGTGCTGACTGAGATGCTGCTTGGTTCTTAGAGACTTTCTGTTAATTCTTTCGTTACCTAAGCAAGCACATTCTTTGTCACTAGCGTGTTCTCAAATGTCGATCCTTTTCAAGAAACGTGATGCCTTGCTGTTTTCATGAAACAGAGCCTTTTGTCTGCCTCTTTCTTTTCAGTGGAGATGTGTATCCTTGCCGTATTACAGAAATGAAGCATCACCCGTTCACTTAAGATAAGGGCAAGCGATACACTGCAGGCAACGCTTAGTTTTAAAACTGAAGTAGAACATGCTTTTGTATCTGAAACAGTAGGCTTGAATCTGGAATGCTGTTTAGTTTTACTTCCTAAAAAGGTAAATTAGTGTTTGTCTTCTGGTCAACAAACACAATACAGCCTACAAGTAATGTGACAAGTATTGTAACTTACTGTATGCCTACAATGATTGGGCATTAAGGGGTGATTAGAAAGAAAATTATGTACTGTAGAACATGACTCATTATGGTGAGAATATATGTGAGGCAATGAAGAGGAAAAGGGAAAAAAAAAAGTCAGGTATGCTGTGTAATTCAGATCCTTTGATAGTATAATAATTACGGCATTTTGACATTATGCTCTGCCAATAACTATCCCTGTCAGGCGTTTCTTTCACAGGTAGCAAAACTGAAGAGCCTATGTTTTAAAGTGAGTTCATTTTCCTGCTTTTTTGTGGTTAGCAATTGAATAGGGAAGATAGACTGAACAGACGTGGTTCCCGGTTCCAGACTCCTCGTCCTGACTAACACAGAATCAAGATACTCTGATAACATGGTGTTTGCCTCTGTGTGTGTTTCCTGTACTTTGTTTCTGATGTACATTGTTGGTGGCTTCCTTAGCTGAGACGAGTTGAATTTTTGGATAAAAATTCAAATAAGAAATGGTGTAAGTAATGGTTATAATTATGAAGCAGATATTCTGGTGCATAAAGGCTGTATCAGTTGGTCTAATCAAAATAAGTAACTGCCACTTACCAACCTTGCTTCTCTGAACTTTAAAACGTTTCATTTGTAACCAAAAAAATCACTGCCTGAGGTTTGTTTGTAAGTTCAGCTCTGCTCCTGGAATATACTGGGTCTCCACAGGAGGGCTCTGCTGCCATAGCTGTACTAGCCCGCGCTGTGGGATTTTTCACCGCCCTGGTTTTCTTTTCCCTTTCCATGTTAGAACAGGAGGTGCTGGTAGTGCTGGGTGATGCAGTGGAGCATTGGGATGGCAGCTGTCATGAACTCCAAACTAGAAAGATAGAAGCCTTCCTTTTGCACTGAGATGGCGTCTCCTCCTAGCAAGAAAAGAAATTTGGCTGCTGCTGTTAAAAACAAGTGCATTGGGGATGGTGGGGGCATGGGGAGGAGGCTTTAGTTTCATTTTTATGAGCATACTTTACAGTTGGTACTTCTTAATAAATGTTAAGAGATTGTCAGTTACCTGTTGTTAATGAGTTGAACTGGGGGGAAAAATATATTCTGTGGCAGTGGTACATCTGATGTCTGAGACGGTAGAGCTATAATAAATTTAAAATTCTGTGGCTATATAGAAATATAACAGAAAGAAGAGATAGAAGTGTAAGGAAAGAAATTCAAAAGATGTACACTAAGCATGTCCAAAAAAGGGGGGGATTTTTTTGATGCTGTTCTTAAGGGCGCAAGAGGTTGTTTGAGGGTTGGAGGGTTTTTTGTAATTAGTTTTAGTATTAAATCCAACTTCCAAAGCCCAAGTGGCAAGAATCAGAGCATTCTCCAGTGTATGCTGTTGAACTGAAGTGCCTGCAAACCCTTAGTGCTAGTATATGATCTTTATATTGCTGAGACCTTACCCTGCCCAGCAGCAGTGCTTCTGGCATTGGTGGAGAGAAAAAGCAGGAGGCATTTACCATGTTATGAAACTGAAGAACCTTGTGTGCCTTTCTCAGAGGCTGAAGTTTCCTTTATTCCAAGGGACACTAAAGTGGTGGCAACATCAAGACATGTTGCAACTCCTGTGAGGAGGAAATCCTACCTGGTCACTCCAAACCCTGGAATAGACGCCCATGGGCTTCCAACAAAACTTCTTAGTGTTTTATTACATACTTGTGTTGTGAGCATATAATGTAAGGCAGCCGAAAGAAGGTCAGAGGAGAGTAACACTGATAAAGCTGTGGTTATGCAAACCATGCTGCTGGCATCTTATGCAGCTACAGTGGAAAGGAGTGAGTGTTTTTTAAGTTGTTTGTCTGGGCCGGAAACTTTCCCAAAGTTGGCTTTTAACCCCCATGGGATCACAGCATTCAGCATCAACTGAATCATGAATGGGAGGAAAGGGAGAAATTACTTGGACGAAAGTAATTCTGTTTAAAATAAACAGACTCTAGTGTGTGAAAACACAGAAATAGGTTTTAGGGCAAGAAAATAAGGCATTAAGTAATTAATTTTCTTCTTTAGTTTTTTCTGTGGAGAAGTACAAACCCAATCTTACAAGCAGTTTTTGATAAACAGTATGTTTAAATGCCTTAGTTGTGGCTCTTCAGCTTTATACCTGACTGTCAGGTGAAATGTAGCAAATGAAACTGGGGATAATGGTTTTCCTACATCTGAGTCATTGATACTAACCATTTTTAGGATGTGTGCCATCTTTGGACTATAGTTTTTCCTTAGTTTTCAACATAGTGATCACACCATGAGTGTGTTGCACCTTGGGCTAAGTTTTGTGAGACTTAAACTGTGTATATCTTGTAAGAAGTCTGTCTGTCCCTAGAATAAATGTTATGTCTGAATTTTGGGTTGCAGTGCGTCATCATTAAGTGAGATGGTACTGTTTTCGGTTCGTATTTCAGATAATATGGAATGCCAAGCTTGCTGAAAAAAAAGTGTTCAACAGAACCCTTCAGATGTGTAGAGCCAGAGACTTTTAACACATTTTAAGTAAATGTAGCTTTACACTCGTGTGTCTTTTCTGCTAATTTATAACAAAGAGTGAGTCTGGTAAGAAATATTCTGAATTCTCCTGTAAGAACTCACTTTGCAGATGGTGGGATCCTTACTGCTTCTCAGTAGCTCACAGGATGTGTTTGGTGCTTATAAAAAAAGTCTTGTGGTCCTCTGACAGTTGTAGATTCTGTGGTAAGTGAAACTGCATTGACTAGGTATCATTTTCCATCTTCACTTGTTTTTATAACCTTAAAGCAGTTAACTAAACTTGACAGAAGTATTTTTCTCTTTGGTACAGACAACATTGCTAAGTCGTCTGGAACGAATATTTGAAGTGTGTTTTCCTTCTATGCCTGTGCTTGAAATTGAAGAAGAAATAAGTTCCTTGAGTCATTTGCTGGAAGTGAGTGAAAAGCAGGTGACAACTGAGGAGATCTTAGCAAATGCTCGGTAAGAAGCCACAATGCAACAAACTTAAAATGAAGTAGAAATGTGTTGTCTTTGGGAACTTAAAACATAACAGCAGTAATTCAAAATTAGTTGTTTGCTTCAAATGTTTTGAAAAA
This sequence comes from Pedionomus torquatus, assembly GCA_013398155.1. Taxonomy (NCBI): domain Eukaryota; kingdom Metazoa; phylum Chordata; class Aves; order Charadriiformes; family Pedionomidae; genus Pedionomus; species Pedionomus torquatus. The sequence goes on along the minus strand of VZRU01005550.1, from coordinate 105,425 downwards.
CTGTTGAGTTTTAGCATCTATCCGAGTGCTTGTTTTCAGTGACTGCATATACCAGGAGTATTTCACTTAGCGTATAAACTTAGTCAACAGCATATCAGCTTCTTTTAAGTGATGTCTCTGAGTTAATCAGATGATGTTGTCTTAGTAAGACTTGATATAAATTGCTATGTTTAGTCATGTGGTGACCATGTCCTGTCTGCTGTGGACATAATTTTCCAGTAATAAGTGTGACCTATAATTGTTCTGAGAACACTGTGCAGTTTTAGTTCCCCTGGGTGTTGTGCTTGGGTATAAGTTTAATTGGGACATACAATAAGTCACTTGCATTAAGACCTAGAATAACTACTGAAGACTGCTAAGCTGTTTTTCCTGTTGATAACTCAATTTCTGATGGGTTGTGTAGGGAAGTGATGGATGTGTGGACAGAGCTGCAGGATATCCATGATGCTTATGGACTGAGATACCAGTGGGGTGGCTCCCACAGCAACAAAAAGCTTTTGTGCTCCTTGGGAATCGACACAAGAAATATTGTGAGTCCGTCAATAAAACCTGCTTTCTAAATAATGGAGCTGCTTTAAATGTAGAATTGGGTGGAATTCTTTGTGCGTGAATGTTTGTCTCTTAAGTGTGTAGCTGCACCAAACATGGCATTTCATGACAGACCATCTGATAACTTTTTATAAGCCCTGTTAATATTAAACTTTGCATTAGTTTTTAAAAATTGTGTTACATTTGACATAATATTTATTCTCTGATATTATTCTCTTACAAGTTATATAATGTTGAAAAAAGTATTATTGTCACTGACACAGAAACTCATAAGTACATTTTCTTGTTGTTTTATTAGCTCTTTACGGGCAACAAGAAACAGCCTGTTATAGTACCCATGTATGCAGCAGGACTGGTAAGTGTTATTATTGGTTAGTGTTGTTTTTGTTCCAACAATGTTATACAATTAAATATTATATTAAATGACATTAAGTGCCAGGTATGCTGAAAGTTATTTTTGTGTCACTTGAAATGCTAGAAAAGAACTATCACATACACAATTTTCATTGTGTGGAAGCAGATACTTGGCTTTAAATGCAAGAAGAATCTATGTACTTATTTCATAGTGCTAGCTATTAATCTAATAAAGTGGGTTAGCTAGTCCAAGCTTGGTTTGAGACATTTTCTGGAAAAGGAAAAACATGATTGAAGTAATGTATTGTTGTGTATGCAGCAATAAAAAGTACTTCTTGTTGAATTTTAATTATAGAATCATAGAATGGTTAGAGTTGGAAGGGATCTTAAAGACTATTGAGTTCCAAACCCCCTGCCATGGGCAGGAACACCTTCCACCAGACCAGGTTGCTCAAAGCCCCATCTAGCCTGGCCTTAAACACCTCTGGGGATGGGTCATCTACAACCTCTCTGGGCAACCTGTTCCAGTGCCTCTCAGTGAAGAATTTCTTCCTAATAGCTAATCAAGTTTAAACTCTTCCAGTTTAAAACCATTACCCCTTGTCCTATCACTACACTTCCTGACAAAGAGCCCCTCTCCTGCTCTCCTGTAGGCTCCCTTCAGATTCCGGATTAAATATAAGGTATAGATGTAAAAAATGTTTGCTAAAACTTGACACAAGAAACTGGATGGTTAAACAGTTGTCAAAAGTAACAAAGGAATGTGGAAATTAATCAAAACATCGGTTTGCATCAGCAGTTGTTGGAAGCCTAGGCACTAAGAGATGCTTCAGCGGAAAGTTAAGAATTGGTAGATGTTTATGGCATTCCGTGAAATGCACATAGCAAGTTTTCTCTGCGCTCTTGAGTATTACTCTTTGACCGACTGTTTATTAATTACTTGATGTTGTTTCATTATCCCTGGGTCAAGAGCAAGGACTGGTAATGTTTTGCAGTGTTATTGGCTTATTAATAAAGTACCCCCGTGTACATTAAGCATTTATGCATACAGTAAGAATTGTATAACGAGTATGGTTGTGTTGCCCTGTGGTAGATAACAAATAGCTAGCATAATTTATGTTTCTATAGATGGGAGGAAATTCAAGTAGCTTGTGTAGCAAGATCAACTGTTTTCACTTAAGGCGATATTCTGTAATTCCCATTTGGCATTTCAGACTCTCTTTAGGGTCAATAGTCATACAAACATTCAGAAGACAGGATTTGCCACTTTTGCTAGTTTGAACATAACAAATACATTCTTTTTTCTGGAAGCCTCTCTCTATATACACACATACATATATGCTTTTATATTGTCATTCAAAAATTGAATATTAAAGGATTACAGTTTTTAGTATATACTAGGCTGATTTAATCTGTAGACTAGTTTTGTAGAGTGACTTACATGTGTGTGTGTGTGTCTGTGTGGGCGAGCGATTTTTTTATTATTTATTTATTTACTTATTTAGGGCATGTTAGAGCCTACCAAGGAACCTTTGAAACCAATATCTGCAGCAGAAAAAATAGCTTCAATAGGACAGACACCTCCTGTATCACCAGAGATGAACACATGTACATCCGATCAGTTCCAGGTAAAAAAAAAAAGAAGGGGAAGAAGAGGAAAAGGTAGAATGAGGGGAAACAATGGGCTGCCTTGCTTCCTCCTTTGTATTTAAATTATGTAGATGATGTGTTCAAAGAGACCTCTATGTAAAGGGCAGGTGTTCCTTGTGTCAGACTGAAATCCTGCTCTTGGATCTACTTTTTTTGTGTGACTGGAAGGGAGTCCCTGTAATAAGTTTGTAGCAGTTGGTGGCCAGCATTTAAGAGTCCTGATGATATCTGCTGTTATACAACAATTGTCTACAGAAGACAGTGGACAGTTACTTCTACAAATGTTAGATGTAGCTTTACAGTTGTCCTGCCTCTGACTAATGTTTTTGATCTTTGTTTTTTCTGAAAGTTATTGTAGGAGCCTGATACAGAATGAATTCAGAGGAGTATAGGAGTGAGTTTTTGAATTTTGTTAATTCTCTTTTGTTGGTGGTGTTTGCTAATGTCGTATTATCAAAACCACTTTAATGTGTGTGGCTGGCAACTAGCAAATGGGATATGTAGAGAGACTTCATTTTCAGTGTTACTACAGTGGTACTTGACACATGTTTAGGGAGTCAGCTGTGCCTCTCCTTGGCACAGGTCTTGTCTAATTTGGCCAGCATCTTCAGTTACCTGCTGTCCTTGCGACTTCTGATTGAAGGTATTTCAAAATTAATTATCCTTGCGTTACACCTAATCCTAATGCTAGATCCTTCTGAATGTAGTGATTTCCTTGCACTCTTTGTTCTGCCATGGTGCAGAGCTCTAACCGACGTGCTTGTACCAGAGGAGAAATATCCTTTTTTTTTTTTTTTCCTCCATTTTGGAATAGCAGCATGTCAGTGGGCTCAGAATTGAGGTTGGTTTGTATAGTAATATACATGTTTGGTGATGCTTCCTATGCTGCTTCTCACAAATACTGTAGTGGAACTGAACAGCTGATCTGGGTATTAGAAAAGGTAGTAATAATGATTATTGTAACTGGTCTGAGCTAAAGAAAACAGTTGTGTGACTTCTGCATATGAGCAAAGTAAGAAAATTTCACTAGCTTTCTGCAGTATTCAAATTTTCCCTTTTTACAGAGGGCAAAACAGATTAAACCATACACTAAACATAATGTCGAGAGCTGCAAGAGCCTGAAGTAGCAGCATCTCTCACATATGCCATTTTCTCAGTTGCTTGGCAGTTAGTGCTGGGTGCTGAAAATAAGAACCTCTCCTTGTCAAAGCCTCTCCTTTTTTTTCTAATTATGAATTAGTACTTTTTGATACTACTGCAGCAGAATTTCCCATTACTTGTCATAGCTTGATAATCCTGTCCCATAGCTTGTTCTGACAAGGCCAACTCAGTTCAATAGTTGTGGTTTGTTAGGTCATATGAGAAGCTTCTATACTATTTGTCTGTACTGCTGGCCTTAGGTTATTTTTTTCCAAAAAGACAAATACTAAAATAAGCTTTTAGGGAGGAGGTGAATTAGAGCTCTAATCATTAAGAATGCTAAGAGGCCACAACTGAGTGACATTCAGAAAACTTCAGGGCATGCAACGATTGATTCTCTGCCTCTGACACTTTATTTGCCTGGTTGTCTGTTAATGTTTGGTGGCTTCTGTTTCCTTTTGGGAAAATCCAGTTTCATTTCCCATTTTGCTGACTGCCTCTGAGGAATACTGCAGATTGTAGTGATATTAAGATGATGTGCCTGAACTTAGGTAAACATTTAATTAAGAACTATGCTATAAAAAATTAGCAAATACACAATGGAAATATTATAGGCAATTTTAGGGGACCCTGAAACTTCTGAACACTGGTAATTTAGTTGTGACAACTTGGGTATCTTTAAGCTTAACTAAGTAATTATGTGTTAGCTGGGTAAGACTTCTAAATGCCTCAACTTTCAGATGGCAGTGATGATTGATCTATATGCTGAAGTTTCTGAATATAAATTTGCTAGAAAGAGAGGCTCTGGTTAGTAGATTACTATGCTTTGCTTATGGAAAGGGGAAGAGGTCTCCTTGTTGAAAGCCTGGCATTCAGGAGACCTGTATACAAATCAGCATCTGTCTGTCTGCATGTTTGAGTTCCTACTGAGAGTAAGATTTTGGAAGAAAAACTGTGATGATGCAAAAGACAGGAGTGGAAAGAACATTTATAAAAACAGAAATGCTTCCTTAGTTTTTTTGGATGTAGGCAAATGGAGGAGAGCCTGCAGAGGTGTGAATTAGAGAGTATTAGAAATCAGAAGAATGGGGAAAAGAGCAGCAAGTGAGCTGCAATAATTTTTCTTGGTTATTATATAAACTGTAAGTTTTGGCCTCCTTCCCTGCAGAGGATCTCATTGGGTTGGTTAGGCTGTGGAAACACAGTGGACAATTTCCTATCTGAGCCATAAAAGGTCAAGGTTTTCAACATGATGATTTCTCCTCTCGGGCAAGTTCAGTTACTGATTTATCACATTAGTTTGTTGTAGAACAAGTCTACAAAAGTCTCTTTATGTTTTATATTTGAAGGTAACTTCTAAATTCTTCTTTGATCTGTCATTTTCTTGACAATTGAGGGGCTTATTTTTCTGTTTCTCTGTGCTTATAACTTTAAGGCAGGAAACAGTATAGGAAATAATCCTCTGATTACTGTTGCCTTTATTTTAGTGTAAGATGTCTCAGAGGTTTCTCAGGTCTGAAGTGAAAGGCTCTATCATGGCATGTCAGGTGTAGGAAGGGTTCAAATAGATGACCTCTGTTTGGGAAACTAGAGACAGGGGCCCTGTTCTTCTGTTCTACAGCATCTGCCAGAGCAGGCTTCTACACTGCAGCCAAGGCTTCAAGCAGCGCCATTAAAATGTATTCCAGTGCTGATTAAAAAGGCTGTTGTCTGGAGTCAATGGTGACTGCTTTCTCTTGATTAGATACTGTTCTCTGGCCACAATACAGTTTTAAAGTTTATTTACCTTTTGTGTTTCAGANAAATCTACCAGACCTTTCTCAGGAAAATTGGGAGTACTTATTTAGTGTGAGCGTGTATGACAGCATATCTGCCTGTGTATAGGCTACTGAATTGGAGATCCGGTTATAATAGAAATTGGTTGCCAGCTATTAGGGACTGAACCTTAATTAAACCCCATAGGGTGACAGTTGTTTAAAAACACTTTTAATTACATAAGGGACCATCAGGACTTCTAACAATGCCAGGTGCAAACTACTGTATTATTGGCCACCAGCCAAAGGCTCCATCATGGAACTGCTCTCCAGTTATACATAGGAGAAAGATCCAAGAATATATGTAGCTTTGTTACCAGAGTAAGAAAGATTTGCAGGTAAGAGACATTGTAGAACTTGATATTCTGTCAGATGGGACAGTCATTCATACAGTCACGGTATCTGAGAAAAGTAATTTTCAGAACGGTTGTGATTTTGCCAGTGAATACGCACAATGAAAGGTATGAATTGCTTCCATTTAAGCCTTTTTTTTTCTGAAATGTTTATGGTGCTCCTATGTGGAATATATCCAAATATTGATATTTGTATTAGCCCTTCTATTTTTTCCTCCCAGCTTTAAGACAGCAAAATACTTCTTTTTTTTTTTTTTTTTTTCTTTTTGTTTGTTTAATTTTCTTTGGGTAATTATTGGAACAAACACATTTTACTCCTTTAGATTATAAAAGCTCTTACATAATACCATTCTAAAATTACTGTGTGAAAACATCTCTCTTTTATCAAGGTGAAATATGATGCAGTAAAACCCGCAGGCCATTTAGTTTTCTCTTCCTTCCTTCATATTCAGAGTTGGTAGGACTCTGACAGCTGAGGGTACTTTCTCATTTCTGTACCATGTCCTGTGATCTAAGCTGGAGGGAGGAGTGAGAGCAATTTGGCCTGATTCTCAATATCCTTCTAAATTGGGCGCTTTTTCTTAAAGCGTGTTATTAGAATCCAGGTTGTAAATGCAGCACTCCAGCAACCTTGCAATCTTTTAAAGATAAACTACTGTATTCCCAGTTGCAGGCTGTGTTCCCAGTGCCTGAGATATCCGTGCTGGTTTCAGCTGTCCCAATATAGTGAGCTTTCTTAGAGTCCAGAGCGCTAGAAACAAAAGACCTTTTCTCTTTCTGGTTAATTGGCTTTTACCCCTGCCCTCTCCTTTTGCTCTGCTGCCATACAGATGGGGGTCTGCCAGCATCCTCTGTAGACAAGATCTGTTTTATTGCCACTTCCCTCTCTGCAGTGTCAGCAGAGTCCCCTCATCCCACAGAGCACGCTAATACACTTAGATACTCATACTGATTTGGAGTAATTTTTTCCCTCCACTTTAGGAAGAATTCACCGCTTCCTTTGTCCTCTCCTTGGCAAATTTGTGAGGCAAGTAATCGTTAGAGGGCAAAACTTTGCCAGCTGGTGGTACTGCCTTTTCCATGCAGTTCTGTCATGCTCCTCAGTCTTTCGACACAACGGGTAGTGGGCGTTTTCCTCAGGAAGTGGAAGTTGGTAGGAAGCTACTCTATTTCAATTTGAGTTCATTTTCCTCAGGGCAGAAAGCCACCAAATTGTCATACTTGCTGCTTTCTGGTTGGGTTTTTTTTGTTTGTTTTTGTGCAAACCTCTTTTAGTGTTAATATATTTTAGATATGACAAATGTTAAACGAGCTACTGATGCTGGCAATCATTACTTCATCAGGTGTAGCTTCCACACTGCTAACATTACATTTCAATGCTGGTAATTTCATTACCAAAATAAAAGGTGTAGCATCATCTCCCTAAACTCCATGGAGTAAATCACCTTCTAGTTGCGCATACTGGAAGTATTTCCAAGTCATTAGGTAGAAAAGATAATTTTTTTTTGTTTTTCTTTTTTTTTCCAGGCATTTGCTATAAGTAAACAGAAATTTCCAGCTCCCTTCATGTTTCTTTCTGTAAACATCTATCACCTGGCGAAAGCCTCTTACAGTTAGTTGTACAAAACTAGCTCAGGTTGCTGGTGGATTGATTTGTGATTAAGCATATTTTTTCAGTCTTGGGTAGTTGACAGTTTTAAAAGAAAACAAAAGATAAAATAAAAGCCTGACTTTCTACAAAAGCAAAAGTGATCTTGGCCACTGGAAGCTTGATGCATTTTGAATAATGCTGCAGAGAAATTCCATTGCTCTTCTCCCATAAGCATGATGGTTCTGTTAGAAGGTGAAGGCACATCCTTCCCTGGTATTTCTTGACAAGTTGCCTTCACTGGGGAGACAGCAGAAACGTAATGTGCAAAAGTAGAAAGAACAACTTATTTCAGACCTTTCTGATATTGTCCCATCTGGTTTGTGTCCTGAGAACAGAGAACACGCTTTTTTCCCCCTAAAGCATGGCCCCTGCTGCTTGCGTGATTTACCTGGTTGTGAGCAAAAGGCTTTGCAAGAGGCAGTGAAACAGCAATGATGGGCTTCCAGGAGAAGTCAACATTCCCATGCTCCTCATGTTCAAGCGTTGTTATCAGTGGTTTCTATATATATTGGAACGAGTTAATCACTAAACTCACAGGGGTTTTATTATTTTTTTTATTTTTCTTAAAGGGAGTGGGGAGGATGGTGGTGGTTTGTCCATCACATGGAGGGTTTATGTGTCTTGAAAGCAAAATGAAGCACAAGAATCATGAGCTATTTGATGATAAATAACTGATTTTGTATATAATCGGGACAAAGTATGGATGTATGGACAGCTTTCACTAATAACCCTATTCTAAATTTGCCTGTAATTGTGTATAAATAACATTTTATGCAAAATATCTCATCTTCCATGAAAGTAATAGTAGTTTAACTTTTAACTATGCCTTACGGATTTTTTCTTTATCCAATATTTATGTTTTAGTTAATTTGCAAATGCTTGTTGAGTTAGAAGTTACATAATCTCTACTGTTCAGAATTTGAGACTTCTTGAGGTAGAGCAGATCTGCTTTGAATCTTTTGTGCATATTATGAAAATATACACCTCCCAAAAGTTGGAGCTTGCTCATTTTAGTTTCTTTTTAGTATTTAGACACTAAAGAATCTGTTGTTTGAACTGCTTTGCATTGTTGTAACCTGAACTGACTGTAAAATCTGATTTCTGACTTTTCAACTCTAGGAATCTCTACCACCTGTCCAGTTTGACTGGAGTAGCAGTGGCCTTACTAACCCTTTAGATGGTACGTCTCTCCGTAAAGCCTCTAGCACCAGAGCTAGAGATAAGAAAGCTACAAAGTTCAGACAAACATCTATCTGCTGATTTTATTATTTTTTTTTAAAATATATACACAAACACACACACGTATATATAAATATATATAATATTTATTTCTTACTTCTAACTTTGGAAATTCAGGCTTTCTTTCTGATTAACAGCACCCCATGTGGAGTATTATGTAGTCTGAAAAATACTGAGTATTATTTTAGATTCCTGCCGTATGCTAATGACACAGTGGCAATATTAACACTTCAGTACATACATAACTGCAGACTATAATGAAACTGAACAAATGAGCATTTTACATCGACAAGTTTTACTTATTGGAAGTATTTTTCACCAACAAACTATCTCTTTAGACATCCTTTGAAGGACAAACTTGTGTCTAGTGGCTACTTCAAAGCACAATATTTTACCCACAAACTCTTTGCAAAAGATACACTTCTTGAGCTGAAAGTTTTCAGGTTTACAAATAATTTTATATTTGAAAAAATTTATTTCATCTCTTATCACTTTTGCTTACACTCAAGAGCTAATTATAGCTAATATATGAAATTAAAGAGGTAGCTACAAACTTATTTGTATCTGTAAATGTATACAGTTGTCACATAAAAGATCCTTCACCTATGTCTATTTTAATAGTAAAGTGAATTGTACCACCGACTCCAGTCTCAGAAATGTGAGTGCACGCAAAGGAAATAAAACAAGTTTTGGAAACTTGTTTGATCAACAGACTAGAAACCTATAAGAAAACCAATGCCTTTGTGAGGAGCCTGCTCACAGCAATTAAATGATGACGCAGGAGTTACTGGAAAGCAGGCTAAAATTAACTGCAGCTCTCACCGCACTGGTGGTGTTTGGGAACATGTGGGATGTTAAAAGTTTGGAGAGCAATATCATTGCTGAAGGAAAGCCTGGATGGACCCTTTTGCTGTTGTCTGGTGTCTTATTACTTCAGTCAATCACCACAATTTCTTTTTAACAAACAACTTCTTTAAAATGTATCTTGGTTTTAATTCTGTTTTAGCACTAAAGGGGAACAGTATAATTTACCAGTGAGGAACTGGATATAAGAGTGACATTTGTTACCCTGTGTTCACACTGCTTTAAGATAATGATAATTAATAGCTTAAAGCTGCTGAATAAAACTTTAAGGCTTTCTTTTTTCTTTTTCTTTTTTTTTTTTTTTTTTTTGCTATTTGGGGATCTGCTAAGTCTTCCTGATGAAAGAATGGCTTTTGATATCAGTGAGAGGAGAAAAAGCCTGCTATATTCTGACTATTGATTGACCTATATATTGTTTCCCTTTAACCGATCACATCTTTCTCTCTGGGTCGTGCTGGTTCTCTTTCATTTTTAGATTGAAATAAATATAACTATTTTAAAGTTACGAGTGTTGATTTCCTTGCTGCATTGTACATGAGGAAATGTGCACTGAATTAAGTTGTTAACATTTTAGAAGGTATAAACTAATACTGTAAGCATTGTTTTCATGTCGATTTTTAAATTGCCTACTGAGTACTAATTATAACTTGCATGTTCAAGTGTGTGTCTTACCCCTTTTTACACATAAACCCCTCCCTTGGCTTACCTTCTATATGGCTGCCTACCAACACGGTCACTGAATTTCAAGCTAGTGGAGGTTCCACTCTTCTGAACCTTGATTTCTTTGGGCCCGTGGATGACAGTAGCTCTAGCAGCACCACCACAATCCCAGGTCAGCAGAGTGTTAAAACCACAACTGTAATTTTATAACAACTTCCTAAAAAGCATGAGCACATCACTTGACTTTCCTATAAACAAGGAGAAATTTTATGTTGCTTTTCTCTAAAATGTCTCTCTACTGCATTTTCCTTTAATCTGTGTTCTGTTTTCTCATGTTTTGTATCTAGTGCAAGGTGTATAAAAGGTACTGTTGGCTCTGTATTTGTCACATGCTGAAGGAAGGAATGGCTCTTATGCTCTTGCAAATAAGATGTTAAAACACTTGTTTCAGATGAGAAATTTTGAAAGTTGACTTTTCTAAGCACTTAAGAAAAGTTGAAAGATGTTACAGATGTGACGATTCCCAAAAAATGAGGTTTGTTCTCTCTTCTGAATTGACTACCTCCAAATTGTAGGATTATGATGTTATTGGAAGTTACGTGTCAATATGAAGCTATAGGTTTTAATACGTTGCAGCCCTGCTGGTCTTTGCTAGTACCAGGAGGTTGTAAATTTTTTCTTTGTGGAAACTGCTAATCCAAAAGGTAAAGTAAAAAAGTGTTTTAACAACATTCATTAGGGGAAAAAAAAAAAAGGATAGTTGCATGCTTGTGGAACATCAAAAGTTCATGAATGTTAATTATAAAACCAAAGCACTTTATCTGCAACTTACTGCCTTAAAAGGAGATGAAAACACTTGTCTCTCCAATTAATAATACATGAAAGTAATTGAATTAATTTATTGCATGGTTTTGACATGCTCTGAGTATTTTGCACAAGCTTGTGAAAACCTACACTTTGAATAAATTTCTGCAGGAATTCAAGGGAACATTTTGGGGGGTTATCTGAGTGTATAGGTTAAGCAGATAAGGCAAATACTCCTTCAATGAAATGCCTGAAGCCATGACAGTAATTTTCTTCATAGGAAGGGATTTTTTTTCTCTTAGCAATTTTTAATTTTAAAAAATCAGTTCTTAAGAAGTTTGGACTTTTCCCACATTTCAAATAAGTGCTTACAAACACTATATTTTTAGCTTTTAAACACCTGTTTTTTCAGTCTTGAAATCTGATCATTGAAGGCAATTTTATGGCATCGCATTCCAAATGTCTTTTTCTTTCCCCTGTGAGAATGTCATTATCACATGAAAGAGAGCAGGTTTGCTATGGATGTGATAGCTAGCAAATTCATGATGCTCAAGTCTTACAGATTCTCTTAAAAGTGTCTGCAAGTCCATGTACTGCCTGGGCACTCAGGTGTGTCTTTGTGTCCTGATGGTGTGCACACTTGAACTCATTACTGGAGGGGTACTCTAGCCTTTTATTGCCTTTTTTTTTTTTTTTTAATGTTGTTGTTTCATCAAGTTACAGGTATTATCACCTTTCCTGGTATGCCATATAGTGCCTATTTTTTTATTTGTTTGTTTTTTTTGTTTGTTTTGACTTTTCTTTCCTCCTGACTTGTTTCTGGGAAAGTCATTTGTTTCTTGGCTTGCAGCTCGTGTGTTTGTGTGTGTGTTTAGGAGCTTTGTGTGGGGTTTGGTTGGCTAAATTTCCTTCAATATCTCATTAAGGTTTCACAGTGCTTTCCTTAAATATTCTCTAATTATTTAAATAAAATGGAGAATGTGCAACTCTTAAAAATAACCGAAAGGCAAATTGTCAGTTCTTTTGGCATAAAGAAAAATCTTTTATCTGTAATATAAGTTTGTTCTTTCTCTGAAGACCTTAATTTTACTTACTGTAGCTCTACGATGTATTCTTCTCAGCCTGATTTCATCAGAAGCCAAAATCACTACTTATTAAAATTTACATTCTATGTCATGAACAGGGACATAACCCATTTCTAGTATGTTCCCACAGATTCAGTGTATTGTTTTATTTTTCATGTTGATAGTTTAACATAAATGTAACTGAGTAAGTGGTTCTTAAAGGACAGTAAATTGAGCAGTGGTGTCATACTTCAATGAAAATGAATTCAGAACTGTAAATGTGAATTTCTAAAAGATGTAACTTACAAGGTTGCACTTAACATTGGTTGCAGAGTTACATGCCAAAGGACTCCTTGTTTCAATTAGTTTTACAATTTGTACCTTAATGGGATTTCTCAGGCTTCTGCAAGTCAAAGTGTATTTCTTCAAGTTTTTCTCTCCCTGTTTGAAAGTGGATATTTTATGGAATAGCTGGGCTTTTTCCTATTTCCATGTTCTGTAAACATCTGACAATACTTAAAGTCTTGGTATACTGGTCTCAGGACAGTACATATTTTGATGTTTTGCATGAAACTGGATGAAGTTAACTTTGAAAATGCAGACAAAAAATGTGGGTTGAAAGGAGAACTGATTAATTTGTAATCAACTGGTATTAAATGGACCAAATCTTCCCTCACCCACCAGATGATTTTCTTAATTTTTTTTTTGGTCGGCTTAGTTTCCTAACAACGAGAGAGAACTTAACTTGAGCAGAGATCACAAATGATCAGGGTACTGTTTGGGGAGATGTCATGCAAAGCAGGCGTGAGGATTACTAACCTCTTCTGTTTGTGCAAATAGTACTGCAATTATTGGCTGAAGAAACAGGACAATAGGCACAGGCATTTTTATTTTTTATTTCATAATTTTTTGCAGTATTTCAGAAGTGCTTCTAAAGGTGTCTTGATCTGGGCAAGTAAACTGGGTAAAGCTATCAGTGCATCAGTTTATAAATGCTGGTTTTATACGTGGTAGCTACATGGGACCATCCTGTCCAATGTTTGTTCTGCAGTGGTATGAAACACAACTTGTGTTGTTCAAACCAGCTGGCACTAGCATTAAACTTGTATAGAATGAGGGTGTCCATAAAACGCAATGCTTCTGTACAAAAATTCTATGCCGGTTTTGAAAAATATTTATAATTGTGTATGGCACTTGTGCACATTTAATTTAAACTCACAAAACACAAAATAGCTGAAACTGTAACTAGAGGAATATCACCAATCTAAAATGCTTCTGAGCAGCAAAGTGTTGTAACAGTCTTTCCTCTTGATTTGTTTGACTTGAGACTTTTTTTTTTAAAGAAAATGTACTTAATATCTGGAAATTCCACACCTGCTACCTACTGAGGTGTAATTCTGGATGCTAACAAGGTAGAATTTCACCCCTACATACAAACATACCCTACAACTTTTGAGTGCAATTTTCTATTGTTTGCATTGTTATCAGAATGACCTCTGCTGATAAAATTTGAAATCCATTCCCAATGTATGTGATGTCAAAATTCAGCATCTGACTTCAAGATAGTGGAAACTCAGAAATCAAGGCTGAAATATCCAGATCCTTGATGCTTTATAACTAGTTGTATGATGAGAAGGAAGCATAGACAGAGTTTTGGTAGCATTATATGTATTAGTATGTAACTTTTTCAATGCCATTTCACTTGTATGTATAGTAAAAGCTGCTTTTTCTCAATTTTTTTTTAACACAACCTCTTGTGAAACAAGGTACTAAATGCACCATAGCATGTGCCAGCATTGTTGGAATCTCTCATTAAAGAGTTGTTCCCTGTTAACATGCAGCGATCTTTTAATACAAGCAGTTGAGTTGAAGTCATTGAAACAATCACATTTTAACTCAGCTGACATTTTTATGGGTGCGTCCTTCTAAAAGGTAAACAGAATTTGCACTTAGACTGAGACCTTCTATGCCAGACTTGATCCTGTATGTGTGTTTTGTAGCACAACTACAAAAGCTACTGAAAAAGGGTGGGGAGAGAGGACAGTGTTTTAGAAACACGGACATGATCTGTCATGTTGTTTTTCATGTATCATGAAATTATAAATGATTCAGATGTTTACAGAAAAAAGTTGCTAGCAAGTTGGTCTGTGGCTAATTATGACTGTACTTGCCTCCAACCATCACTGATTATCATTTTATACTATAAGGTGTGGATCCCGAGTTGTATGAATTGACAACGTCAAAACTGGAAACTTCCAATGCAAGCAGCAGAGTGACTGATGCATTTGCAAGACTCATGTCCACTGTGGAGAAGGCAAGCACGTCCACAAGGTAGATAAATACTCTTTCTTTGAACCTTTTTTCTTCTTTTTCTAAGGGTGGCATGAAGTGTGAGGAGTGAACATGTGTGCTATTTTAGGTCAGAAGTTCTTGAATGATCAAAAGGCTTAAAGTTAATAATTCCATTTAAATACGAAATTCATTGCACTGTAGTTCGTATTTCAAATTAACATAGCACTCTAAAATAGGATAGGGAAACAGTTTATGAGCTGAAAGAAAAATTTTACCATGGCATAAGTTGAAATGCTAGAGCTAAAAGAACTGGAGGAAGTGAATTTCTAAATAGCAGAGCTGTTTCCTGAGAATGGAAGGGTGAGACCCCACCTGGAGTACTGAGTCCAGCTCTGGAGTCCTCAACATAGAAAGGACATGGACCTGTTGGAATGGGTATAGTGGAGGGCCCCAAAGATAATCAGAGGGATTGAGCACCTCTTCTGTGAAGGCCGGCTGAGAGAGCTGCAGCTGTTCAGCCTGGAGAAGGGAAGTCTCTGGGGAGACTTTATAGTAGCCTTCCAGTATCTGAAGGGAGCCTACAGGAGAGATGGAGAAGGGGCTCTTTGTCAGGAAGTGTAGTGATAGAACAAGGGGTAATGGTTTTAAATTGGAAGAGGGGAGATTTAGATTAGATATTAGGAAGAAATTCTTTCCTGTGGGGGCTGTGAGGCAGTGAAACAGGTTGCCCAGAGAAGTCATTGATGCCCCATCCCTGGAGATGTTCAAGGCTGGGCTAGATGGGGCTTTGAGCAACCTGGTCTAGTGGGAGGTGTCCCTGCCCATGGCAGGGGGGTTGGAACTCAATGTTCTTTAAGGTCCCTTCCAATTCAAGCCATTCTATGATTCTATGAACTGAACCACGCTGTTCAGCAACCTGGGACTTTGACAAGAAGTCTCTCCTCTGTTTTCCATGTAATATGTAGATATGCAATGTTCCCCAAGTAAAAGAATAAAAACAATCTAATAATTATGACAATATTTGTCCTTTCCAATGTATTTCTAGCACCTGGCAAAACTTCAGTGACCAAATATCAGGTTAATTTTGCTAGTGCAAGTAAAGGAATGAGCATGTATTTGGTTTAGGAGGTCCATTTTGTTTCGGGGATCTCATGTGAAGTTCTGTATGTTTTTTGTCTATCGGTAGAGGCTATGTAAAAGGCTTTCAATGTCAAACATATTCTTTTGAATGGGTACAGAATAGTGTCTCCACTTACAAGCCTATATTCTTTGGGTTTATTTTTGGAATTGTGTATCTAAGCAGTAGGATCCTGGCTGTCTTAACATGTAATTAATGTCTGTGCCCGTTAAAGAATTGCTGAGTGATTCTTACCAAATAAAAGGATTCTATTGTTGAGGAAATGCGTGCTTCAACATGCAACAAATATTAGTTGCTTTGCAACTAATAGATAGCAACTCAGCCTTGCTCATCAGTGAGCTTTTAGGGTTTATTCAGCACTCTCAAACTAAGTAGATATATTTCTATAGCGCTTATAGAGGAGACACAGTTGAAAAGAGTTGTGGCAAATGTAGTGATTTGTAATGATGGGACATAGCTAGCTTTCTTAAAATTACTAAAACTGTAGTTTTCAAGAGCTCTTTTAAAACCTGTTCTTTCATTGAGAAAACTATCTTACTAGTTTTCCTGCAGTAAAAATACTCAAAGTGAACACTGAATAAAAAAAGATCAACAAGGCATGAAATTTCAAGGGAGAACCAGTAGAGGGAACTCCACACTTCAATGCTGATTTTTGTGTCTCAGTTTTTGGATTGCCTATTTCTCTATCCATGGAGTGCATGTACTCCTTCTGGATATACACTGGTGGCAAAGCTGGACTTTCACTAATTAGAAAACATAGTTATAGTTGCAATATTTTTGTAATATATTCTAAGTCTAATTTAAAAGTAGCCACAAATTCACAGCAAGGACATGCAGACTTAAAGTGTATCATTATTAATTATTTTATTTCTATTCATAGATTTGTACCTGCTTGCTTGCTTGCTTTTCTGTTACAAAGGAACAGGGAAGTCTGCTTTGCTAAAATGAATGTTTACCTTAATTTTTCTGTACTGTTGGCTTTTGATATGAGGAGTTCAGGGGTTTTCCCCGATGTTTCCACAGTGCTCTTGGAAGCTCTTACCTGCTCTGTTAAAGCTCTTTATCCAGATGTCAAAGTTCTTTCCTCTTTCCTCCGTAAGCATTGCCTACTGATAGGTCTGTGCTGTAAGAATAAATCAGGCTGTAGAGATGCTGGGACCTGAGACTTCATGGTTAAGTTCAGACACATGCGAGGCTTAGCTGTTCTGAAGCGTCTGTTTTCACTTTTCAGTACATTTTGTATATTTTTCTCAACTCTGAATTTTTTGAGTTGCAAGTGGTTGTTTTTTTTCTCTTTTCTAATTTCATGCTCTCTGAAAGAAAAGCAATCTATTTTTATGTCATTCTAGCTAGAAACATTGAGATATAAGAAGGCCTTATCTCAGAAGTATGCAAAATGTGTCGCAGTATGTTATCTTTTTCTAGTAAAATTGTTCTTCTGAAATTTTTATTTATTTTTTTAGTGAATTAGAGACTTTAGTTCTAGGAAGGGTGGGGTACAGCTGCCTCAAGAAGCATGATGTTGATGCACCAACATGGTAATGAGGACTATTGGCCATCTGTGATAGTGGCCACATCTTCCCCTGGTCAGTTGGCTTAACACTACTTTGGCAACTAAAGTTGTGCTGAAGCTATCCTGTCTTTGACTTCCTGAACTCAAAATCTTTAGGGTAGAGTTTGTTCAGCTGCAGGAAGCCCTGTGAAGAGTCATCTTTGTCTGAAGTAGCCACATCTTTTGCTTCCAAACAGATTTCTTGAAGCTGGAAAGTCAGTTTCTCCAAAGGAAAGTATTGGGAGAGGAAGAGGGCAACTCCCACCTCACCTTGAGCCTGAGCCTAAGCCCTTGGTGGCAACAGTAGGCTGTGAAGGTCGGGGATCCAGAGCAGTGTTCCTCCCAGAGAGACTCTGTGGCCTTGCCCGATTCCACAGAACTGGCAGAGATCAGAAACTTAACTGCCATCTCTTTGAAGGAAAGCAGAGCACTGGTAACTTTCCAAGAAATGGCTAAAACTCTCATTTAAACTGGAAATACTCCTTGTAGGGGGTGTTGGATAGAGCAGGCTAACTTCTAATTAGAGAGTGATTTTTAAAGTGCATTTCTCTAATCAGAAGACAATCTACTTCCTTGAGTATCTGTTCTATTAGCCATGGTAGCTAGAAACTAAGAGGACATGTACAGCAGCTCTGCAACGCCCCCCATCCTCTCCCCGCCCCCCATAGACCAAGGGTTTAGTAAAAGAATCTCTTGACAGTGGGAACATCTTCAGCAAAAGTGATGCCTGAAATTAAAGCCTCTGACATGGTTCTTTCTCTTGCCTCTATCAAAAGGCATCACAGTTTTTAGGTAGCTTGGGAAGTTTAAGGGTAAAAGCAGACTGCAGTGATAGTGCTACTATGTCTTTGAAGTTTAGAGAGTTATTGAGTAATTCTTTAGGGCTTGCCCTGATGATATTTGCTACTGGAGGTGCTGACTTACCCAGAAAAGGGATCTTGCAGCATCAGGTTTTATTGTCTTCTGGAGGAACCTCCATTCCTCAAGGGAGAGAGGCAGACTAGACTGTCTCATTCCACACTGCACTGGCATAATTTAAAAAATGGTTTTAAGCCTCATCACCAAGTGATTGTATCTACAAATGTAACTTGCTCATAGTTAAATAGCATTTGCTGTATGTGTTAGCTTATCCTTCTTTGTAGGTACTTTCTGCAGAGCACTTTAAGTAGATAAATTATTGAGATGGGCCTTCTGCTGGGAGCCCTCAGTTATGGGGTGAGATTCACATCTGTCCGTGATGTTGCAGAACACAGCTAGTACCGCAAGAGCAATAGCATCATCCTATGATAAAGGTCCTGCATATGACCACCAAATAAAATCCCACACTGCCTCTGGGACTCAGCAGTGCCATCTCTTAGCATACCGCAGCTGAGTAGAGAAGGAAAAGGCATATAAATAGCAAGGAGCATGTGAGCTCCTTCTCCCTGACTGATTAACAATTACAGGAACTCCTTTTAATGCAGAACTCTGAGTCAGCCCTCTTCCTTTGGCTTCCTCTGTCAAACACTCTTTTGTTAACTGCAAGTCCTTGTCCATCAGGAGTTTGTACCTTTAAAGAGGCGTGTGGCAAGTGATTACTAATGGTGGCACCAGATCCTGATAACACAGTGGTGGGTGACAACCACATTTCAGCAGCTCAGAGCTAGCCCTTCGAGTGCAAACAGAACTGACTGTGAGGTTGTTAGAGGAGGCACATGCTGGCTCTCTGCTTCTTCCTTCAGTAAATCCAGCATGCAGCTTTGTTTATCCCCCAGAATTTGGTAATCTGCCTAGTTGGTGGCTCGTGAAATTCCACTGTAGCAGAGAAAATAAAATATTGCTATTCTAGTGAAGGAAAGTCAGATTTAGTATCTAGACTGCCTCATCTAGAGATCTTTCATCAAGTGGAGATTTGAAGTAGCAAACAAAAGTGATAGTTCAGTGTCAACACAATGATCAGTGATGTCAAGGATGAGTTTGACTCAGCTCTTTTTTTCTTCTCCTAGCTAAGGAATTCTGAGGCTGCTGCTGAGGCAGACATAGTCCTTTTATTTTCTCTGATCCCTGGTTGGTTTAGGAAACAATCCTGATGGGGGCTGACAGAAGAAAATAGAAGTACATGCTGCTTTGCGATCAAAGTGGCAATTGCCTTCTCATGGGCTCCTTTTAAAGTCTATAGTGAGGACAAGATATGGAAGGGAAATCTTAGAAGTGTTCTAGGGAAAGGCAGTTTACTTGGTTCAAGCTTTTTGTCTTGGGTTATTGGTTTGGAGGGGAGGTGTGCCTCAAATATGGGGGAGCTTATTTAGCTGGAATTTCTAATGCCATTACGGGGTGTAGCAGGTACCTTTTTGGAACTGGAATAACGTTTGGAGGAAAACTGAGTGTTTCTAGTAATAGGCAGTGTTCTTCAAAGGTAAATCTGTAAAGTATGGATGTTTGGGCAGGGGAGGGGGGTTGTCTTCTGTAGCACTCTAAGCCAGGTTTCATTTTACTTAGGAAGTGTGAGGGGTTTGCATAATGTTGAGCACCAAGGCATGTGGGATTCATACCTCTTTATTCATGTGCACTCAGTAATTCTTGTGAATAATGTAAAAGGCAGAGTAAACGCCAGCAATTCCCAAACTGTTCTATGGGTCTTTATGACTACACATACTACTGCGCTTCAAAGCAAGTCACTACAAGTTGCGAGCCACTTTTTGCTGCTGCTGAGCCCTTGGGAGTAAAAGGGTTTGTGGGTCACAACTTGGAGCAGTTTGATGTCTAATCTGAGTACGGTCATGTCAGAAATACAGCATAAGTACCTTTCTTTTTATTTTGAAAGTATTAAGAAGTTAGGAACTTCTTAATGTCCTTTCAAGATTTTTCAATTTTACTTTGAAATATTATACTGGATGTTAGGTAGTTTAGAAGTAATGGACCTATTGGCATGGTAGTTTCTTCGAGCGAGTGGTCCCAGAACAGTGCACTGAAACCTGCCAAAAAAAGAAAGGTACATAAAAAATTAGTATCTGAATAGGGTTGTGTTGTGGGTTTTTTTTCCGAATTGCAACAATATTCAGCAATATTCAACAATATTTTGCTCACCCTCTGTGTTAACATTTTGTTGGTAGGCAGGCAGGTATTAGAACATTAGACTACCTTCACGTAGCTTAGAGAAGTGCCTGTCAGTGGGAGACAAGCTGCTAGAACATTTCTTCAATCAGTGGTTCTTTCAGGGATTCAAAGGATATCAGGTATTGGATTAATGCACTTTGTTCTTCTTCTCAACAGGAAGCCTAAAAAGGAAGAACATCTTAGTGAAGAGGCTGCCAAGGTGATTTCTAGCCTTCCTGACTTAACTTTCATGCATGCCAAGGTGTTGATGTTCCCAGCCACATTAACACCTTCAACAAGCTGCCAAGAAAAGGTAGACTAAAGTGATGTGAATTGGACGTTTTCTATTGATTTTTTTTTTCCTTCCCTCTGTGGGTCGTAAAAAGCAATCTTGCTTTAATTAAAAAAAATCAAGTTCAGATGATTTGTTGGTAAGCAGCACTAGAAAGGTATACATAATAATGTATATTTATTTACATACTGAAGTCCTAAATTTATATTAGAGAAAAATGTAAATAATTGGGGGTAAATCTTTTTGAAGATCTATTCTTTTTGTTGTGCTGGGGTGTATACATTTATGTCTTTGTGGAATACACTGGTGGTGTCCTTCTTACAAAACTTTTAAAAAAGTTTAAAAAAAAAATTAAAAAGTCCTAGAAACACATAATGAAAATGTAAATCTTCACAAACTGTGAAGTCCCCTTAAATGTTTTCAGATTGCATTGAGCATCTTTTTCTTTCCTGCATATATTAAAATATGTGTTGCTGGGAAAAAACCCAACAGGTTAAATTGTTCTTTTGCGGGTTTTCAGTTACTGTTGTTTCTTTAAAACCCAATAACTTCATTTCTATTTTAACAAGCTTAAGATGGGTTTTTCCTTTTCTTCTCCCCCATCTTCCCCCCCCCTTGCCCCTGGTTGATTGGTTGGCTGATTTATGTTTTTATGTTCTTAAACTTCAATAGTATGGCTGTGTCACTATATAGCCTTTTGAAAGGTATGCTGTCCGTAACTTCTTGTTCCGGTTATGGATCAGTCTAAACACTTGATTTTTGGGGGTCATTAGAAGGTTGTCTGCTTTTAATCAGTTTGATTTGGAAAAGAAGGACCAAAACTATATGAATGTCTTACAATAAAATTTACCTGTTCAAAAATTTTTATGTTCTGTTGTACCACTATTCCTGTTTGAATTTGCACAGTGTAAAATGACATAATCATAGATTGCTATGGTTTTAGGCTGTATATACAGTAAAAAACTATGGGTTGTAAATGTCTGGGGAAATTCCTATGGAAAAAAGAGAGCTATGTAGAAGAACCTCTAAAAAGGTCAATGTGCATGCCCAAGGTCTTTTGAGATTTAAGTGTGTAAATTTCCTTTTAGCTTACACAAAATAAAATAATTTAAAAGATATGTATGTATATAGTCTGCTGTCTTTTCATATAGGATGTGTATATTTTACCCCTTTGTTGATGGCAAAGTTGATGTACTGTGTTAACTGTAGAACCTTCTTATCTGTGTTGCACAGACCCCCAAAACACCCCTGTCGGGATCCTGCAGAAGGAGAAGCAGACTTTTCTTTAATTGTCCCATCTCTGCGAATGTATTGTGATGGGATCTTGTTTCCCTTTCCAGCTTGCCTGCTGGCTTCTAGGGCGATGTGACTCAAGACACGTTGGTATCTTGGATTAGAGACTTCTTCAGAGTAATTGGCAATACTTGCCTATAAGAAGCACAAATTTTGGTGATATGGGAAAGGACGACTGGTTTTTGCCTACTTGGCTAGAAATAAAAATGGAAGGGTTGGATTTAAGTTTCCTAATGTGTTAGCTGGCACTGTAGCTCTTTCAGCAACATGTCTTCAGAGACTGTCAGTGGACTGTCTGCAGATAAGGCATGCCCTGGGTGCTGATATTTCTTGAGTGCCTTGCATGGGCATAGATTTTTCATGTTTGACCTCTACTATGTGCACAGAAGCCTTAAAGTGTTCAGTGGTCACAACCAGTTCCTCAGTTAACATCTAGTTCTGAGAAATTTCCAGTGCATTTTCTTACCTCTTTACTGAATTCTTTATTGTCTGACAGCACTTGAGTCAGAAAAGTTAAAGTTTGGGCTTGATGTCACTAGGTGACAAGCTAAAAAGTTTTGCAGAAGGAAGCTTTTTGCTTCTAGGGAATCCTTGAAATGTCCTCGAGAGATGAGTGCTGGAGTTCCACCTTCATGAATGCAGGCGTTTCAGTGAGTGGTGGCCACTCAGAATTGAGAGCGCAGCTCCTGTGGTTGTGATAAAGTTAATTTGTAAAGGCTAAATTCGCTCCTTTGCCTTCCAGTCAGTGCTGCAACGTACAATGCCACGGTATCAAACTGCACCCTGTTGGAGCTGAAAAGGCTTACGCAAAAGCTATCTGCTTTACTGTGTATCCCTAAAACCACTTCTCTGCTCCTTCTACAGATTTTCATTACACCACTGACTTCATGCCTGTTTCATGTCAAAATTAGTTTTGCTAATCTCACAGGTTAGCACAGTGTTCTTTAGTGTATGCTTATTATATCATTCAGTCCTGGTGTTGGGCTGCTGTAGGTTAAAATCGGCTCTTTTGTTTTCCTAACTGTAGCATGTCCCTTGGAGCCAGAGTAGCCTATAGCTGCTCTAGGGAGCTACAGCTATTGTTTCGAGGAGAATATGTTTAGGAGCTGACTCATGATCCTTGTCTGGCAGCAAGTGGACTGAAGTATTAAGGAGAGGTGGGGGTGGAAGTGCCAGCTGCGAGTTGATCTTTAGTCTCCTCACAATTGCCTCTAGAGGCAGCTGCCCATTTGTCTTCCAGTCTCCCAGCAGCGGACTGGAGGCCTGCTGTAGATGGGGGAGGAGGGAGGAATAGTAAGGCAAAAAAGAGATTTCTATTGTGACTGATGTACCAATCTGAAACTTTGTGAAACCTGGTACTACCTAGAGTGTGTTTATGGGGGGGTTAAGTTCTTTTGCCAAAAAAGAAAAAAAAATTACATCCCACAAACCTTCGCAGTGCTAGAAGACATAAATCTTCCATCTAAATTCAGCCTTTGGAGGTGGATGCCGCTTGCCTTAAAACAGTGTAGCTTTTTGTCTCCTAGCTTAAGCCCTGCTTCTCTCTTGTCGATCATGGGGTTGATGGGCAAGCTCCTTGTCCTCCGGGAAAGTTTTGTCTGGCAGATTCAGCCACTTTGGGGTCATCCTTCCTTGCTGTTCCTGTTGACATGAGGTGCTTTATCTCGTTTAATCTTGGCAGTAGGTTTATGGGCAGGATGGTAATTGATACTTTCTGCACATAAGTGTTGCTGTGTGTTGTCACCAGACGTGTTGATGTGTATCACATTTACTCCAGAACCAGTGTCGTTTAATGGTAAGGTGCTTATGTGCTCAGCCAACAGAAGCAGCAGAGGACACTTGATTCAGATGCAGTTTGCCTGAGTTGGAACATGGCCACGAAGCAAAATCCAGAACTCCTGCCGTGAAGTGAGCTGTGGGCCTCAAATGACTGTGAAGAGGAGCTGGACTCTGTTGTTGTCCAAAAGACTACTCGGATGCTCAGTGGTTCGGCACTGACTTTACCAGGAGCTTTACCACCTGCTGCAGGTGTTGGCAGCACTGACTTCCCACAGCACTTGAAATGCTAAGACCTTCTCAGAACACCGTTAGCCTGATAGATTCATTTTGAGATGCCAAAAATAAAGCTTATAAATAATGTATGTAGATGCCCCCAGATGCAATTGGCATGTACTGATGTCATGGTTTTGACCAATCAGAAGGACAGATGATGGCCCCTCCCTCCCCCCCTCTTAGAAAAAGAGAGGGGAGGAAGAGATTAAAGAGATTTAGGNCAGATGAACAGGCAGGGTCGTCCTTGGACATCAGCCATTGAAGAAAGAGAGTTGACCCTTTGATCCCTCAGCTTTTATACCGAGCATGATGCAGATGGGGTAGAATACCCCAGTTGGTCAGTTTTGGGTCACCTGTCCTGTCCGCTCCTCCCCACATGACCCCTTTATGCTTTTCCACTTCAGACTCTCCAATGGGGTAGGTAACGAAATTACCTGACCTTGGTTGTTCTTGCAATAAGTCTAAACAAGGGCCTGTCTGCATACCATCCCTTGGTATAATCAGGTCTTATCACTGTGAGAGTGAACAGTTTTCTGGACAATGTGCTGTTAATTTCAGAGTCTAGTTAGTTAGAAGAGGCCTAGCTAAAAAGTAAAATTGTAAAACAGAAAATTGTTTCATTTTACCTCAAACCAGGACAATTGAAGTTAACCCTTCATCACACTGGATTGCTCTATACAATTTTACCCACTAATGAAATCGGTATGTGGAAAGTCTTGTTGTTGGACTGCAGGAGCACTGTGCTTGGGCTGAATATCTAGGAGACTTTATAGGATGTGAGGGAGGCTTAGCTCAGCACATGTGAGAGGGATCAGTCTTGGCCCAGCGGCTTACCATCTAGGTACAACTTCTGTGTGCTGGTTCTGTACCTCTGCATAACTGTCTTTTAAATTCTAGAGCAATCTGGAAATACAGGATAGTTGCAAAATACACTTGAATATAATTTATAATAGCATGTGGCATCTAGTAATTGCATAGCACCTGCTAGGAGTGTCTGCTACAAAAGCGGAGAATTTTTTCGTAATCTGGCCTCTGTGCTGAAGAACACAGCTGCTGAAAGCAGCAAGCAGCCTGGACTGCTCCCTTAAGAGCGTGAAACAAGATGGGGGGAAACAACACATTGAAATTCAGGAGGCTAAAAACAGGGTGGGGAGGAGCTGGAAGGAAATAGAAAGAAGCAAGAGCTCAGGAGAAGCTCTGAGTAGGGGAAATAAGAACGTGAAGCAGGACTCTGAGCGTAGGCAGCTGGGAGAGCTATAGGAGGAGCAGGTGGTGGAGAAAGTGGGATACGAGCATGAGGAGCAGGGGCATTTGGAGAGAAGATAAAGCCTGGGATGGATTACAGGCACACACACTGTGCCCACTGGCTGCATTCCTCAAAAATCTGGAACTGAGCCTCGGAGACCCCCGTCTCCGTGTTACTGTACTGTGGAGAAAAGGTTGCAGACCCGTTGGGTGAGTGTAGGTTGTGCGTGTCGCAGCAGCCCACTATCACTATCAATTATTTTTGGTAGGGGACTGGACTGCAGGCATAAGGGTTTAAATGCAACTACTGGTGCAAGTTTTAGCATTGATACAGGTCCAGGTATTACAAGACTTTTTTTTTTAAACTATTTTTAAATATGGAGGTACATTAAAAATCCAGACTGTAGGTATAAAATCAGACCCTCCAAAGCTAAGCTCTGCTGCTGTGATTTGGAACTGCAGCTTCAGTTCTCTTGTGTGTCTGCATTGTGACAGTCATTGCTTTCCTATTGTCCTGTCTTTACCCTGTTCTTGCCTGATGCTCTATGCAGATTTATTCTCTGAATTGACATAGTTTAGCACAACTGTTCTGTGCAGTACCCCTGCTTCTTGAAGCTAAAGAGAAAAGCTCTACATGGAAGCTCTGGAGAAGGCACTGGAGAGTGTGATGCTCATCTGGCTTGAAGCAGGTGGCCATGCCAGCCCTTTTGCAGGAGGTCACTTGTGCGTTTCTGTCATTTGGTGCCCTGTCTGGGTTGCCTGATTGGGATATGCGGAAATGCTAATTGCTCTGGGACATATCAAACAAGCAAAGCTTAAGCTATACAATCAGGGCACTGCAACACCAGGGGCCAGGTGCATGTGCTAAGCACCCAAAATGGCTGGAGCTCTTGTTTTCATGCTGCCAGCCTGTTCTTAAACTTGTAATTTATGTTGTTATCCCAGCATTACAGCAAGGTTGCAGAGATCAGCTCCGTTTGAAGTGCCATGCTCACCTCTGTAGTTCAGCGACATCCAAGAAGGACTCAGCTGATGTGGGCATCACACACATCTCAAAGGCTTAGGGATATGCTCACTCTTGGGTCTGGATTCACTATGTGGTCACTGAAGAAAATTAAGCTTTTGTTTCCACAGTGCTCTGAATCTTGCTCTGTGGATCCATGGATTTAGTCGGGATCTTACTAACCTGACACTAGGGCATGTACCTGCAGAGGTTCCTAGTACTATACCCCATGTAGGAACTGGATTGTGTGCCTTAAGGCTGGGGACTACTTGTAGAATGTGAAGGGGCGGAAAACTACTTCTTGTACTAAAAAGAGACTATGGTCCCACAGAAAACAAAATAATGAGACTCTGTAACTAAAGACTAATTCAAATGAGAGTAAAACTAAGGTATCAAACACAATCCCTTTTCTTAGGGTTTTTCATGTGCTTTAGTGATCATTTTTGGCATCATTTTAGAATATATCCCCGCATGCGCAGTAAACTGAACTGCGGCATCAAAATGAAGCCGCTTCTGTCAGGCTGCATGCCCTCAGGTCCTCTGCTGGGCTTTCACCGGTGGCTCTGCTGTTGCTGTGCCCAAGGTGGCACTTGCTGCTGGTCTACACCTGTGCTCGCACTGGCAGTTGAGCAGTGGTGACCAGTCCTTACTTCTCAGGGCTGAACCATCGGGGGTTTATTAGCACACGTGCACGCACGGGCGTTTGCACAGTTGACGCTGGGTCTAGCAAGCAAATCGCCACAGAACACAAGTCCGTTTCCTGCTGGGATCGTTGCCATTGTGTGAGCCTCGCCTCCTGTGTTTCAAGCAATGAAGTTATTAAATGGCGAGGGAGGGGAAGCAGAAGGGGCAGTTTTCAGCTCAGCAGCCTTGTCTGTGTCTTTGTCTCTGCTTTTCCAACAAAATTCCTCTCAATTGTTTTTAAATCTTTAAGTGATAAAACACTTGGTGTTTGTTTCTCTCGGACAGTGAAGAACTGCTGTGAGGGCAGCTCACTGCAGCCAGGTGTGGCTTTCAAGGCAGCGTTAATCTTTTAAATGGCAGGAAGTGCTGTCTGGCCTGAGCTGGGCTTCAGAAGGCACTATAGAAAGGGAGAAAAGCAAGTTCTTTTGACCAGACCCTAATCTGTTGACTGGCCTCCAGCTCAGGAGGCCTTGCAGGAAAAGGGGTTGTCCTGAATCCCTCAGGTAGCAGTGGCCTTGGGCCATAATACAGTGAGTACCACAAGCCTTGCTGCAGTATAAACCCCTGGTTTTACCGTGGTCTCCTGGCTCTGCAGAGGAGTGAGCTTTTCGGACTTGTATCTTGGGGGGAACAAGCCTTCCCATCCCTTCCCAACGGCTTTCGGTGGCGTTGTTACAGTACCTTGTGCCACTTCAGGAATTTTGATTGGACTCTGTAACAGGCTCCAACTCCAGTAGTAAAAGTAATGGACAAATTTGCTTCTCCAGTGCTAGTCCCAATGATATTTCTCATTATTAACTGCAGCAAATATTTTATTCTTATAAATATCTGAAAGAATGCTAATCAGGATCTGCCCTATTGCTTGGGATGGCAGGAAGCCTTGGCCTCAGTGACACAGGGAAAGGAGGGGCAGCCCTGCTGTTCCTGCCATGCTGCTTCACTCCAGCATGCTCTTCCAAAGCTGTATGGTCAGAGGGGCAGGTTGACGTCTGGTGGGAAGTGCAGAAGATGTGCGTATGATCACAACGGAGTTGGTGTAGTGTTCCCTCAGGCTGTCAGTCAGGTCTGCGGAACTATGATATTGACTGAATTGTAATTTTTGCTGTGGTAGGAGCTGGTTTTTCAGGTCTTTCATCTGGGGAAAAGGATATCGGGAGGCTGCCTGGAGAGAACAAGTGAATGCTGGCAGCTCTGTGCAGACACTCCATAAGCAGTCAGACTCTATGCTCACCAGTCCAAGAAAATGAAAGGCAAAACAATTGTGCTGGATCTCTTAAGGCCCTTCAGCTCCTCACAGCAGCCTTGGAGAAGGCTCTGGGAGCAGCTTCCACAGGAGTTCAGAGTGGAGTGGAAAGTATCTAACAGGCTTGTTCAAAAACGAAAAGGTTGTTGGCTCGGGGTCCGTAAAGGCTTTTCTGATCGCATTTTGGCTCTTAAGCTACAGGGAGCCATAGCACAAATAGAAAAGTGTGGCTGTTTTGGGGACAAATCGAAAGCAGACGTGAAGTGTCACACACACGTACCTTCAAACGCTCCCTTTCCTTTCCTTCCCCAGCCTCAAATCTCATCAAACATTTTGTCCAAATCTCATCAACTTGGACTCAAAACTTCTTTGCACACAAATTCTGCTACTAAAAAGAGGCTTCTTTTTTTTTTTTTTTTTTTTTTTTGGGTGTGTTTTTCTTCTTTGTGCAGCGCGTGT
>VZRU01005550.1:35457-56686 GCA_013398155.1 Pedionomus torquatus | reverse complement strand
TATTAGAAAAAGAGAGGCCGGGGAGGAGTGGTGACCCATGCACATACTGACTGGAACGCAATTCATTTGCTCTGAATCTGGCTCCCACACCCTTTTTCATACAGATTTACATTCCTACAAGAGAATACATTCCTACCATACATTCTGTACATGTTACAATCCAGATGTTGTTAGCTTCACAATAAAATAAATATATTTACAGAAAGAAGAAAAAAAAAAAAAAAAAAGAATAAATAATTTATGGAACAAAAAAAAAAATCACTTCAAATCCAAAGCTCTTTTATTCTGCTCCCGTCTTGTCACTTCATTGCACATTAACGTCACTTCTCCATCCCTGGTGTTAGGCTCCTGAGACGTTCCAGGCATGGCTGCTGTTGGGACCATGGCAAAGGCCACCACGCTTTGTAGAGACAGTACGTGCCCATATGGGGAGGAAGCCACTGCTGGAGCCCTGCCTTCCCCCCCACCCAGCACTAGCCTGGCTGACCTTTTCCTAGCCCAGTCAGTCAGTTGGTGGCCCCTGGGATTCCCAGCAGCATGGAGGGGCATCATCTTCCCAGCGGTCAAGTGGATTTAGAGCCCGTCTCCCATTCTGTGGCTACGGGAATGCCAGCTAACCCCCGTGGAACAACACAGCCTTCCAAACACGGCATCCCTGCCAACTTCTGCGCAGTAACTGTTTAAATGCATAATAATCCTCCAAAAAGGTGGGGGAGGGAGGGCAGCTCCAGCACATTGGTGGTGAGACAAGTGCTCACTGTGTCACCCTGGGAACCTGCTGACGGTGCCACACAACCTGCACACGGCTGATGTTTCCCCAGTTACTGGAGGTGCTTGACACGGTGGGGCTGGTGGTTTTCCCACGAGAGCCAAGGACCACAGCTGAGCAAGGTCCTGTCGCTGCCGGGGGTGCGTGGGGGTGAANCACCCTCCCCCACCCTGGCCTTACCCCAGCAATGAATTAGGAGCCAGAAGTGCGTTCTGGAATTGTAAATGACACGGTTCATTTTGATGAGGGGGGTTCCTTCATTGCAAAACGTATTTCCTACTGCATCTGTGTGCATATCTATGTCACATCTATCTAGCTATGTACTAAAAAATATATATGGCCTGGTTTAAAGTGCCAATTTATAAAAAGCCGCCTCCTGAAAAGGCTGACAAGACCCAATTTCATCCATGACAAGAAGGGAGCAGAACGGACTGAATATTGCCAAATGACATAAAACATAATTTAAAATTTCTTAAATAAATATAAAAGTTATTCCTAAAGAAGCCATAGGCATGTCAACAATAAAGGTTGTAACCAGCGCTCAACAGCTAAAGTACCATTGAAAAAACTAAAATGCCGTAGCAACTTCAGCAATAGGCATGATACATTGCAAACAATTTTTTTTAAATTAAATGTACACCACAATGAACTTTTAAAAAAAAAAAAAATGCTCTTGGTGCAGTAACGAGACGACTTCTCAGGTGTTACAGGGAACGGGACCATGCATAGAAAGCTGTGTCTGACTGTTCATTGTAAAACAGGTCCATAAAGTGTAAAGCAGGTAACGCAGCTGACAGACGACCCCCAACCCGAGAGGAGATGCCGAGTGCCGCCACACAACGGGCTCCAGTTTCCACAGCGAGGGGTATTAAAGCGAGTCCATCCAGTGCAGGTAAGAGATGAGCTTCACCGCGGTAATACTGAAGTTGCCTTTTTCCAGCACTCAGCGCGGGGAGGTGGGGAGAAGGAAGGAGAAATGCTCCAAGAAAGGGCCAGCGGAGGCTGTGGAGGCCAGTTCTTCTGCCCGTGGGTCGGGGAGATCCCTGCCCGTGNCGCTGCCGGGGGTGCGTGGGGGTGAAGGAGTTCTCCACCCACCCTCCTTCCCCCCCCCTCACTTCCCATGGTCCCTAAAGCTATGCTTGGTCAATGGTTTTCTGTTTGAAGCATTAACTAATTTTTTCCTCTTTATTTTTTTTTTTCTTTTAATTTTAGAGGGTGTAAGGGAACAACTGCGAATCCCTCAGCAGCCCTGTTACGTCACTGAGCTCAACCTGAAAAATCAGAAGCAAGCAACCCCNCAATAGGCATGATACATTGCAAACAATTTTTTTTAAATTAAATGTACACCACAATGAACTTTTAAAAAAAAAAAAAATGCTCTTGGTGCAGTAACGAGACGACTTCTCAGGTGTTACAGGGAACGGGACCATGCATAGAAAGCTGTGTCTGACTGTTCATTGTAAAACAGGTCCATAAAGTGTAAAGCAGGTAACGCAGCTGACAGACGACCCCCAACCCGAGAGGAGATGCCGAGTGCCGCCACACAACGGGCTCCAGTTTCCACAGCGAGGGGTATTAAAGCGAGTCCATCCAGTGCAGGTAAGAGATGAGCTTCACCGCGGTAATACTGAAGTTGCCTTTTTCCAGCACTCAGCGCGGGGAGGTGGGGAGAAGGAAGGAGAAATGCTCCAAGAAAGGGCCAGCGGAGGCTGTGGAGGCCAGTTCTTCTGCCCGTGGGTCGGGGAGATCCCTGCCCGTGGGTCTGGCTCTCAGTGGGACACGGGCACGTTCCCTCCCCTCCCCACCCCAGCCCCCCCGAACCATTCCCGGGAGTGTCAGGTGAGGAAATGCTGATGGGCTCTGCCGCGTCCAGGCGCTCCAGGCCGGGTGGGACGGACTCCAGCTCCTGGGGTGAAGTTCCACAACCGTTTCCTGCCAACTGCTTCGCGTAGGTGTTGGAGAAAGGACATGGCTCTGAGTGTGGGGAATCACAGTAGTGCGCAGTGGGGACAGCGGGGAGCAAACTCTTGTGACACTCCTACGGAAGCAGCTCCCAGCCCTTTCTTAAAGCACTTCTTTTGTTTGTTTGTTTGCATTCAGGGAAACCAACTGCAGGCTTATTTGATCCGATTTTCTCTTTGCACCATACACATATAAAACATTACAACTCTGTATAAAAGTACAAGTGGTTCTTGTACATCTGAATTATGCAGGAACTACGTGAGCAAATCCTATCAAAATAGCTATTTTTTTTGTGTGTATAAACAGCATTTGTTTTTAGAAAAAACAATATCATAAACTGCAGAATCTGTACAAAAATATAAAATAAATTTGGGCAGCAGTTTCTAAACAGCCATGTAAATGCAACACTTAAAGAGGAGCAGGTTAATGCCTCCAAAAGGCTGAATTGCTAAGTCAACCTATACAGGGCTAAAATGGTATTGAGATTATCTAAATAATAAAACTTTTTTACCTCTTGCAATAAAACTTATAGAAAAAATAGACAAATATGCACATGCAATTTACAGCTTTCCCCAACATAATCCTTGTGCTTAGCTTTTACATTTTTTTCCTTTTTTTTTTCTTTTTTTTTTCTCTGTTTTTGTAATAACATAACATTGTCTACAATACATATTCTTTCCTATACCAGGATATTCGGTCTGTTGTGAGGAACCACTTTAAAAAAAATACATTAGAAGTGGTCATACATGGATGAAGGCACTCCAACTCTGCTCGAAGCAAAAAACTAGTGTGATCCTTTTCTTTTCAAAAAAGGCAAGCAAGGACGCATGCACAGTGCTGTGAATCGGGGCTGGGAGGGACTATGGAAATCCTACCGAGTGTATATACTGGTACTTAAAAAAAAAAAGTTGCTATATTTCTCTATTTTTAAGACCCAACGAGCACCTCCATGATGTGATCCAGTTCTGTGAGGTCCATTTTGAAAGGCTGATTTGGAGTTACTGGCTGGCTGCTGTAGGGAGCCAGGGTTTTTAGGAGCTCATCCGCTGAGACGGGAGCCATTTTTGAGGCGGCCCCCGTGGCGGACGTGCAGGGGTCGAAATCATACATGGACGTATCGATGTCGGCGAAGAGAATGTCATCCAGGGTCAAGTCTGTGAGGAAACCCGTGGAAGTCGTTATCTCGAAGTTGCCGGGCAGCGGGTCCATGAGTTTTGACTCGGCCGTTCTGTTCTCCGAGAGGCCCTCGGCCTTTTGGACGTTAGACTCGCTAGGGTGGTCTTTAGAGTCGCCGGCGGCTGCTGGGGCTGCTACTGCCTCTGCAGAGGTAGGTGCTGGACAAAGCTCCTCGATTTCGTCCAAGGCTGAGGAGAAGCTGTCCTTTACTGGTTGGAGAGCAGGAGGTGTCGTCTTTGTCAGACCATCGTGCTGGACAGTCGGGGAAGTGCAAAAAGTGTCATCCTCGAGCAAGGAGGCGGGAGTGAGGCAGGACTCCAGGGGCGTAGTGCTTACCAGATCAGCGGGGAGAAGGGGCTGGGAGGCCAGATGACTGAAGGCCGGCTGGGCTTCGCGGAAGTTGTCCCCGAGTGGGTCGGCAGGCTGGGAAGCGGCAACGAACATGGGCCTCAAGCTGCCTTCTTGTTTGAGTTCTTCCTGGATTCGCCTCAACATGTTGTTAATTAAAACTGTCTTTTGCAAGCTCGGCTCAGTTAATGGCCTGTGGTTATAAAGTTTCATAAGGGAAATGTTGAAGATAGTCTGACGCTGTAAGGTGTAAGACACCTTAGAGGGACCATCAGTGGGAGACACCACTTTGCCTTCCAACCCATCTTCATGCTCATCAAACTTCCGCTTTCCTCCTTTCCCCAACATATATCTGAAAAGAAAAGAGAAGAGACTGATGAAGGCAGCAGAGCCTGAAGCTCGTCCTTCTCACCACTCCAGCCCATCTACTCCCTTCCACAGGTGGTGGTGACAGATCGGCCTCTCTGTCCCCTCCTCGCCTACCCCTGACAGTCACGCATGGAAATCTGGCCACATGAAGAACTTACTCCTGGCCCACGGCAGTGTGATGGGAAAGCAGAAGCATTTTGTCTAAGCATGGCTACACTGGAAAACTCCAAGCAGGAATTGCTTGGAATAAAACGTGGCAGCAAACTTCACTCTTGTGCAGGTTAAGCGTATGGTCCCCAAATATCTGTGCGTAGGTGCACAAGCTACAGGTACGATACAGAATGGTCCTTTAAATCTCCTGACTGCTGCAGTGTTCTGTCTGGGAATAAACACAACACACCCAGATTCTTACAACGAATTTCCCTTTTTATTCAAAAGTGTGTTTGTGGAGGGAAGCAACTGTGTACTGGGAGAAACCTTCCTCATCTCATCAGGAGACTCAACACTTCAGCTCAAGCAAGATATGTGGAATCACAGAATCACAGGTTGGAAAGAACATTAAGATCAACCAGTCCCATGCCCCTGCCCTGAACCACCCACCAGACCAGGTTGCTCAAAGCCCTGTCCAACCTGGCCTTGAACACCTCCAGGGATGGGGCAGCCACGGCTTCTCTGGGCAACCTGGACCAGGGTCTCGCCACTCTCACAGCAAAGAATTTCTTCCTAATGTCTCATCTAAATCTCCTCTCCTTCAGTTTTAAACTGTTCCCCCTCATCCTATGGCTCACCTCCCTGATCAAGAGTCCCTCCCCAACTTTCCTGGAGCCCCTTTAGGGACTGGAAGGGGCTCTAAGGTCCTCCTGGAGCCTTCTCTTCTCCTGGCTGAACCCTCTGCAACTCTTTTAGCCTGTCCTCACAGCAGAGGGTCTCCAGCCCTTGCAGCATCTCTGTGGCCTCCTCTGGCTCCTCTCTAACAGGTCCATGTCCTTCCTGTGCCGAGGACTCCAAAGCTGGATGCAGTGCTCCAGGTGGGGTCTCACCAGAGCACAGCAGACCTTGTGGTTTTATTTAACTAGTCACCCAAGGACTAAACTACTAGAGCAGGAAATTAAGTTATTACATTCAGATAAAGAAGAAGATCCACTGGGTCTTCTAGTCTCATCTCCAAGAGCATTCTCTGCCCTACTCTCTGCTGCTGCTGTGAGAGCCTCCAGTACCCAGCTGCTGGGTCCTGGTGTGAGGACAGGAGCACCTGCTATAGAAAGCATCATGGGAATGTACTGTGTCCTGAAGTGCTCCAGTTCTTGCAGAACTGGCTCCCCAGGAGCACCCCTAGTCCTGTGCTCTGCATCCATCTGGGTGGGAGCAGGCACCCCGCCTGACCCTTGCACTGGGGGAACAGAAGCACTGCATCTCCATCTCTGCACACAGCGGTGGCAGCTCTGACACCCCACCCCCCTGAAGCACTTTCAACCGACGGCGTTGGAAATCCTTTCTTCAGCTTCTGCCTGGCCATGGCTTTCTCCAGTGAGACTTTCAGGAGCTTGCCTGCCAGCCACAGACTGAATAGTCATCCCTCCTCATGCATTGCTTGTCTTCGCTTCTCCCCCCATCAAAGCATGTTCCTCACTCAGGACTACATCCATGTCAGGTTCCATTCCAGAACAAAAGAATGCCATAGGGCTTTCTAAAGAATGAAAAAATCAGCATCAATGCCTGTGCTTTTCTCCTGGTCAGATGGCAGCAGATTTTGAAGAAAGAAACCAAGGGAATTTTATGAAACTTGCCCTTGTGTCATAAATCATTTCTAAGCTCAAAGTAGGGCAGCTCGTTCCCCAATGCTGCCTCTCCCAGGATGTCTCAGAGAGCCTGGAAATGCTCCTTGACGCAGCGCAGTCCCAGCCTCATTTTGTCACCATTATTTTCGTGACATGAAGTTCCCCCCCCTCCACCCCAAACGCAGAAGAACGAAGAAATCGCTGTGCTGTGACATTACGCATCTGAACAGGGTGAGCAACCACCACCATCCATTTAACAAACGCAAAAAAAAAACGATGAAAATTTTTCCCTTCATTTTTTAAAAAAAAAAAAAAAAAAAAAAAGAAAAAAAAAAGGTGGAAGATGCTTTCCAGCTATCCAGAGAGAAGCTGCAACAGGGATATAGATTTTTAATCCCAAACCTGAGTCCTCTTATGTAAGATTTATTATGCAGCCATTGTCCAGGATACAAAAGTTGTCTTCCTTATTTGAGTACAAATCCCAGCTCCCAAACGGGATCCATGACTGCACCAGGTAGGCCCAACACCAGTTTGATGGCCACCCACTGGATCTGCAGATGGACAAGGTAGCCACGGCCATGAAAATGTCCTCAAGACAGATGTTTAAGTGCAAAGAACCTGTCACAAAGTGGCAGAGGGGGCCAAAGAAGTCAGGGTCTCAATGCAGAAACAAAAGAGCTTCAGAAAGCATTTGCTGGACATTAAATCCAAAATCAGACTGGAAGAAGTGGGCCTTTTCTGGTTAAAAATAAATCCCAAATCCAGATAATTTTCTAGCATATAATGCAATTAAAAAAAAAAAGAAAGTCAGGGGCCAGGGAGCAAGCGGAGCAGAGCTGTGGAATGGGTCGGCTGCCATCCAAGCTCCTTGGCCAGCTCCCAGCAATCCCCACGCCGGGAATCTCGGCAGAACAAAACCGCAGAAATTCAGCCCTTGCTGCCCGAGCCTGGTTTCTCTCTGCTCCCTGGTGTCACTCCTGTGGACTGCTCCAGAGCTGCGCACGTGGGCTTAGGGGCGCGAGGGGGGAGCTTTCCTGGTCAAATGTTCACCATGGATGTGGTTCCTTCCACTTGGGACAGGCAGAGCCTTTCTCTTTTTCCAGAGAAAAGGAGGACAGGGCTGGCACGAACCAAAACCCCTGCACAAGTCCAGCCCGTTTTCAAAGTGACAATGGGTTAGGAGGAGAGTGAATGGCTTTCTGTCCCTTCCTACTATCTCCTGCTCCTGAAAAAAGACAGGATCTGTCCTAAAGACACAGCAGTGCTCCTTCCACAACACTCTAGTTAAAGGCAAAATTTTTACACAGCTTGGGGACAAGGAGAGTTCTGAAGTTTTTCAGGCTCTGTGAGGAACATATAAAGATATTCACTGCACAAAGCAAACCCTTTTCCCCCCACGATAAAGAAAACAGACCACTGGGGTGGTCACACTCTGTTCCGTGGGCTTGATTAATAATTATTATTGCCAGAGGACTTCAGCAGGCATTTTCAAATGAACCCAGTCGAGCCTGCTTGCATCCAAGACTGAGGTGCTAGTAGCAAAGGCATTTTTTGAGCTGCACAGTAAAAGCGACGGGATGATCATTAGTAAACATGACGGTAACCTCGCCACGTCATTTTCCAGGAAGCTGAGAAATGATTCAAGGTTTCCTGTATGTATGACTGTCAAGCTTTCACATCTCACTCCATCTCCAGAATGCTGGGTTCAGAGCTCGTCCTTTTAAAAGATAAAATAGAGCAAGCAACTCCTGATCTCACCCACTGGCCTTTCAGCGCAGCTTTTGGTTTCCTTTTCCCCAGAAACTTTCTCTGAAACCAGTTTAACTATTCCAGTGGCAAAGCAGGATGCCAGCCTCAGCCAGGAGTTTTTGTTCCCCAAAACAGAGGTTCCAATGAGCCCCTCGACTCCCAGCTTTATAGACTTTTCTTTTATCTCCTCCTCCTCTAGAAGGCAAATGAGAATTGTAAAAACATTTTTCTCCGGTTTCCATAGATCGCTTTATTCATTCTAACCAAAGTAAGGAGGCAGTATCTTTTTAGACCAACTGATCAAGTGGGTGAAAACAACCAAGTTTCAGGCTTGCAAGCTTTTCTCTGGATCTCCAAAAAAGATTTTTATAGTTTCTGACTACCACAGTGAAAGACAACGGTTGCCTGGTTGTTCTTTACAGTTCAAACCACCTCTTCTCTCCTTCAACCAGCAGTTCTATACCTACATTAGAGATTGATTTTGTACATCATAAGATACTCAACAATATTGAAAAAAAAAAAAAAAAAAAAAAAAGGCAAGCTGTACAATGCCAACATTTGATCTGTTTCAGTTCTGTTCAGCTCAAAAACTTCGCTGCTACCCTTTCCAGCCAAAGCTCCTGCTGGGAAAATGAAAATGCCACACTTAGAGATCAGCTTGGCCCAAATCAGTACAAAACAAGATGTATTCATATGCTCCCAAGCATCAGAAGGTGGAGTTGGCCTTACCAAGTCACACAGCCGTAACGGGGACAGGTAGACAACAGCAACCCACAGAAAGCAAGGGTGGACGGGTGAGCGACAAAGGGTCATGTCCATGGAGGGTCTCCCATGCATGGGTTTTTGGGGGAGCAGGGAAGCCAGCCAGATGTATTTCTACTGCCTTTCTATCCATCTGCCAGCAAACAACATTTTTGGGCCAAGCATTAAGAGTCAAGATGGGATGTCGCTTTGTTTTTGTTGTTTTAATAAAGGGTGTTGCAGGGTTTGGGTATGACAGTTAGTTTTCAATGCCACTGAGGTATGTGGAACCAGAAAGCTGAAGAAAGTCAATGGAAAAATTGTGTTTATCCAGGGAGTGGGGTGGGCAGGGAGTTACTTGGAGATCTTCCCCAATATTATCCACCAGTTGGCTCCACTTCTGGAAGACCCAGGCCCAACAACTGAACCGTTGTTGCCGAGAAAGATTCAACTGGCTTTTTTGCCCATTTAGGGCAATTGCATGTGCCTCAAATCCAGAGAAACCCTAGCATTGTTTGGGAATAGGCTTTTCTTAATTGAAAAACAAAAGTAATATATATTTTTTTCATTTGCATGTCATTCATCTTCCTTTTATTGGCTGTGTATGCTCTTCAGACAGAGCTGGGAAAAAATATCCAGTTGTAGCTCCGTAGAAGAGATAATCAGCCTGGAGTGGGGGATTCTCTGGAGTCAACCATCATCAATTAAACTCAGAAAAGCTCATGCAAGGCCCAGCTGTGTCTCTGAGCCCACCGAGTGACGAATCCTCTGCTCTCCCGAGGACAGGGGTATGCACGCATTGCGAGAGATGTATTGTACCGATTGATTGTACTTAGGACATTATACCTTGCCACTGAAAAGTTTAATAGTTGGGAGTTTTGGCGCAGGGAAGCACTGGATATATAAAAATGGACAGGAACAAGTGATTTGGTTGTCGCACCAATAATAAAAATATCCGTTAATGTTAATTCTCAAAGGCATGTAACAGTTTAATTTAAAAAGCCTCTCAAGACTGAGGGCTTTTCTTGGAAATCAATCCCACAGCCCCCTAGTCCCTCCCCGCTCATCAAGGCAGACAGGAAGGAGAACACAGAAAGAGGAACCAATCACCAAGAGGAACAGCAGTAAAGGATCTTTAAGAAGTCACATTTCCACTCCTGTATTTATGCCACCTTGTCAGTCGGTCTAGAGGATGACCAGCTAAACAGAGTGAGGTTCACTTCTACAGTGAAGGCCACGTTGGCTCAAAAAGGTCAAAGCACGAAACCCCTGGAGTCTGCAGGCCCCATTCCATGGAGTCCCCATCCTTCCCCATACAGCTGAAAGCCGAGGGAGAGATGTGAACAGCCATGACTTGTGCAAAGAATTTAAGGCAGGGCCAGTTACTTTCTGAAATGTTGGGTTATTAACACCACAGGGGAGGGAAAAGAAAAGGCGGGGGGGGGAGGCAACTTGGGGGAACTGAAATAAAACACTACTTCACAAACACACGCAGAAAGCAAGCAACAGAATAGTCCCCCATAAAAGCCCCCCAAACTGCAAAGTGAGTACCGAATTTGCACATTTTATTCCCCAAAAAAGTTTCCAAACCTCAGGTGTAAATTAACCTCAGCAGGGTTTCTGGGAGACTCTATCCAGTAAATTATGCAAGCGTTTTCTGTGTCATTTCTGGCACATGAAATATTATTTTCTTCTCCTCCATGCCTCACCCCTCATCCTTGAGGGTTGCATTGGCTGTATCCTGGCCCAACAGTAGTCAATGAGTGTTTTGTTACTGACTTCAGCAGAATCAGGGTTTGGCATAGATAGCTGCAGGACCAAAATAA
Organism: Pedionomus torquatus; assembly: GCA_013398155.1. Lineage (NCBI taxonomy): Eukaryota > Metazoa > Chordata > Aves > Charadriiformes > Pedionomidae > Pedionomus > Pedionomus torquatus. Next base: position 45,968 of record VZRU01005550.1, on the reverse strand, counting down.
AAAGGCCTTTTGTGCCAACTGGGTTCAACTGGCAAGAAGAGAGCAAGATCCTCAGAGCAAGCAGGGGCAGGCTGGGCTGCTGCAAGGCATCTCAGGGCTGCTGGATCCAGCCCTAGGGACCACCTGAACTTGTCACCAGCCACCACAACTTCAAAGCATCCATCCCCTGGAGCTAGGGAGACAAACAGGTAAAAAAAAAATATCTCTCCCCACTCCTGTTTCCACATCCCCGAGGCCACAGCAGGGAAAGGGAGAGCAGCCACATGTTGGGAAGACCCCTCCTCCAGGCAGGACCACAGAATCTTCCACTGCAGGACAGTGCTCCTTGTCCTGCAGGATGCTAGCAAAGCGGAGCAAACCTGGAAACTGCCCTGCTCTCCAAGAGCACAGGCATCCTCCTCACATTCAAAGCTGGAAAGGAAGGGCAACAGTTGAGAGGAATGCCAGGATAAATCTGGCACCTTTCTCCCAGCCTCACTAAAAACACGGAAGAAAGCCCAGGTGTTGAGGTTTCAGTCCAGGGCTGAAGCAAATAAGCAACAAGGGCTTTCATAGGCGACAGCCGCTGTATGATGAAAATCAGCCCCTCCTTCAAGATTTCATCCTTGTTTGACACCGGGGTCTTTAAATCCTGTCAGGGCAGCCACTCCAGGAACCGGCACAGCACATACCACACCGTACTGCACGGCGACCTTCCGCATGCTGCAGTTTGGATGCTGATGGGTGGCGTGGGGTTGTGTCCTGGTGACAGTTTTTATTTTTGCAAGGCTGCTCCTCAGCATCCGATGCAAATTTCCGTTGCTCGAGCGTAACACATCCAAGCTGCTTGGCCAGAGGGGGCTCCTGACAACCGCTGCCCGGTAGGAACCGTGTCTCATGTCACACCTGAATTAGAAATCAAATTCCTCAACCCTAGACAAGAGGTATAGGGAAGAGAGCTGTGCTGGGGTTTCTGTCCTCTTCAGACCCACTGCTCAGATATCCCCTGTTTACAAGGTTTGTTTTCCCCAACGATTAAATTTTACATTCATTCTGGCAGCATTTTTTTTTTTAAACTGAGTGAGGTTTAATAAGCACATACAAAACTCTCCTTTAGAGCTGTATCAAAAAATTGGCCTCCTGGGTAGCTCTGTGCCTCCAGCGAGCACAGGGAATTGTTTTTATGTTTGCAAGCCTTCACATTGCTAACAGTAACTGTAAATGGCAGGTATTTCTCAGATGTGTTTAATAGGGACCCATCTCTTCTCATCTCTTGTGGTGGACGGGTGAACCTTGGCACTTTCATAAGAAGCAGAGGTGCAAGCAGAGCCTGTCAGGATGCACCCCACTCCTCCTGTGTATTTAGCAGGAAAGGCAGCTTCCCTCTCCCTCCAGAAACACGGCCTTAGCCCTCCCCCCACTGTAGGCACCTATGAATGAAGACTGAAGGAGAGCAATTAGCAAGCTGAGTGACAGCGGTCTTTTCTAGTCTCAAGCTAAAAAAAATAATCAAAATAATAAGGGAAACCATAGAGGGTGACTTTCAGAGGCTAATCTATGCAGGAATTAGCTGGGGACTGCAAGGAAACCTCCCGGCGAACAGGAGACATCAGAGGAAGCTCAGGCTCTTGAATAAGGAGCATCTGAAGTCCCGCAGCTCTCGTGGGGCTCGGCTTTGGTACTGGGAGCCCGGAGTCCCTGGGCCCCCGAAGACAGAGCGTCTGCATTAATCACAAAGCCAGGTGAAGCCTTCCCCAGCAAATCAGCGAGGCAATTACGAAGGCAGTCAATAGGGTATGGCCGGCTGCCGCATCCCGGCGATATTTTGAAGCTGTAATGTGATCCGGCTGTTTCCATCCCTCTCCTCCTCACCGACTGTACTATTTGAGGCCCAGAGGGCACAGCCAGCTCCGACTGTTGGTTAATGATCAGAAACTGCCTTTTCCACACATGCCACCCACACCACTCTCTTGATGGTTTCTCAAACTTGCCGCCCCTTCGAAGACCTGCTAGAAGTCCCCCTGAAAAACACAAAAGCCAGCAAAACAACCCAAAAACACAACTGCAAACTCCACTTCTGCCTTCAGTTTCCAGCCGCTTTTTTACTATGCAAAAAAAAAAAAAAAAAGGCAAAGCCGCAGCAGTCTCAGTCTACAATCTCCGACTCTGCAGTGTGTTAAGTCTTGCAGGAAACATATGCTTCTATTAAATTGGAAACAGTTTCTAATGCTGTCAGTTTGCTAAATGTAACATGTTCCCTTGGAAGAAGTGGATCAGTTTTAATGTTTTTGACTAACTGCACACACCAAACAGAGCACATCTGATAAAGCTAGAATGGGCTCCAATAAATATAGCTTAAAATAAATTACTGCCTCATTAAGTAATTGTTTGGGAAAAGGAGAGCAGGTTCTCGATTATAGCCATGTTATTAAGGGTGTTTATAATATTAGGAATTCTATCAGGGTAGCAGAGGGTAATGCAAGTTTTAAATCGTTAGCTTGATAAACCATTAAAGGCTACCCTGGCAGAATGAGAAGGTGAACAAGATGGCACAGGTTCTGTGCATCGTGGAAAGCTCACAAGGCCTATTTCATCCTGGCCACTGGGCTGAAGTGAAGAGCAAAGGCTCTGGGCAACTCTGACCACTTCTCTTCAGCTTTGAACACAGTTTTGTAACATACCAAGGTTGGAAAAACATGCATTCAAGAACGGGTCTTATTCACATACAGGAAGGCAGTTGTCCTTACTGGGGAAAAAAAGAAAGAGCAGGCTGGGATTTTCCAGCAGAAGCCATTTCTATGTCAGAGGCCTCACAGCCAAAGTGTCAATTCTCACATGCTCTGCTTCAGACAGGACTTCCCACCAGGATCCTTCTGACAGCACCCGCAGATGCAAACAAGACCCCAGCCTGCCTTTTTTCGGTCTTGCCCTTCAATGTAAGTTTTATGAAACAAGGCTTCTACTACTGCTAAGGGCACCTCGGACCTTCACAGTCTCTGCTGCAGACATGGCCCTGCTGGCCATCCACCCCAGCAGTGCCTGCTGGAGGGAGTATTCCCCCCTTCCTCTCGGCTATCAGGAGCTGTGTCATTAGGGTTAGTCACAGCAGGGAGAGATACTTTTCAGCAAGACCCTGTCGTAATCCTCTTTACGCCCTCCTCCAGGACCATCTCCTCAAAAGAGCACCTGTGCCACCGAGGAGACCTCCTTGCCAGGCTTCCACAAGCCACCCCAAAGATCTGGGACTAGGCAATTCTACCATTTGGGTCTCCCCATGGCAGCATTATAGAAGCAGCTGGGCCTGCTAAAGATGAATCAAATCGTACCATGCTGAGCCGTTCTGCTGCCAACATCCAAAGCTGGATGGATCAAGAGCCAGGTTACGCACCTGGGCATTGGGAGTAGGAAATCAGAGCTGCAGGAAATAAGACCAGGCACAAGCCCTATGCCAAGCTTATCAGACTTTCCTACATGATTAGCTGATTATTCAGCAGACTCTGCTTGTTGTCACCTGAAAAACATGCAAAGGCTTCTACACACAAGTGTCCCTGGGATCAGCAAAGAAGCTCCCTCCATGTTCCACATCACAGTTTCTTTTCCCAAATCCAGTAACTTTGGGCCTCCCTTGCCTAGAAGCAGGAGATACTGATCCCAAAACCAGGACCACAGCACAGTGCCAGGCTGGAGCCAGTGAGCGCAGCTTTGTGTTGGGAGAACCAGGGCCATCATTTGTGGAGGAACCCTCGAACAGGGAGGGGAGCCATAGGACAAGGAGTAAGGGTTATAAACTGAAAGAGGGAACAATTAGATTAGATCTCAGGAAGAAATTCTTTGCTGTCAGGGTAGTGAGACCCTGGCCCAGGTCGCCCCAAGAAGGTGTGGCTGCTCCATCCCCAGAGGTGTTCAAGGCCAGGCTGGACGGGGCTTTAGGACACTTGGTCTGGTGCAAGGTGTCCCTACACGTGGCAGGGGGCTGGAACTCAATGATCTTTAAGGTCTTTTCCAACCCAAACCATTCTGTGATCACCTCCTCAAGTGGTGGAGAGGCAGCAATTAAGGAGGCTGTAGAATGCCGCAGGGCCCAGTTCAGCCAAGAGCTGACTGCCTTCTATTTCTTCCCATTGCAAAGCACTGCCACAGCAACCGACTTGTAAATTAAATTCAAAACAATCTGAAAAAAGCTAGCACGGCCACCAGAAAAATGACACAGGCCAGCAAACACACCTCTTCACTGCTAAAATTACACACCTGTAATGGCAAGATGCTACTGGTTGTCAGAGTCTTAAGGGGGAAATGATGAAATAGCAAGACCAGCCCTATACATGCCTCCTCCCCTGCAATGTGGCTCTGAACAACAGACCACAGCAACGGTGTGTTATATTGCACAAGACATGTCTATTGGCACAGGCACGTCAAAGCCTCACTGATATTTTTAGTGTACAGAAGGGACCAAATGCTGTGGACCCATCTTCACTAGATGTATGTGATTCCTACAAAGGTTAATGAGAACTGTGTGTGCATCCAAGAGAGACAAGACCCCTTTGTGTATAAGGAGGGAGTTTTTCTTGTGTATGTATAATTACTTGGATTGAATCCTTGCTTTCAAGCATATTGAAGCATCTTTTCCCCAAAGATACCCTGTTTTTCCCCCTCACCATAGACCCTTAAGAAATACATGGGAGGAAAAAATACCCACGCTACTATGGAATGAACTGAATGGTTTGCCAAAAAGTAGGTTATTGCTCTGAAAACACTGTTGAATAAATTATCACAGTCAAACTGAAAAGCAGGGAATGGCAGGGGGAAGAAGAGGAGAGAAAAGAAAAAAAAAAACAAACCCCACCCCAGACTCAAAAGAAATGTATACTGCAAAATGCAACATACATCCCAGCAGTGGCAAGTCATTTTTGTTTCTGGCCTGCAGGTTTTATTTGCTAACCAATTTCTGGATACTGAAAGTTAAAAGGCAAGAAAATAAAGAAGGTGTCTCCCCAGCATTTTTTAAAGCATCTGTACAGCATGAATGGTTTTCTACATTTTTGCTTAAATGTAATTAACACAGCCCTAAAGACAAGTATATGCTGTGAAAAAGCACCCACCCACCCCCAAGTTTCTCTTTAAGAGGTGGAAAAGATTTTGGACATTTCTCCAGTGAAAACAAAACACACACAAAAATAAAGTTTGACATGAAAGTTTGCTAAGATGGCGCTAAGTGATGTTAGACAAGCTGGTAACTGTTGGCCTTTCAGATCAGTGCTCTACAACTCTTCTGGCTGATGAAATACAACACGTGTTTCCACATCCAGTGAAGGAGCCTTCTGAAAAACGATAAAGGGAACTTTGCCCAGCCTTGAACTATTCTCAACCTCTAACAGCTATAATTTGGAGATGAGAGAGATCACATTTTTTGCGGCACCTGCTTGATTTACCAATGAAAAACTACTACACCAAAGCGATACCTTTTAAAACAGGCACTCTGGGATCCACGTAACTTTTACGTGTAGTCATTTAAATCTCAAATAAATTATTTAAACTTATATGGGGACACCCTTTTAATAGCATATTTTAAAAGCATGTGTACTAAACTAGTATTTTGAAGCAGGCTTAGTACAGGTCAATTAACATGAAACAAACAAACCTAACCACAAACTAAGTCTTTGGAAATAGGGAGCGGAAAACACAGCAGGAGAAGAGGACAGGAAACTGAAACTAAATGTCCTAAACTTCATCTCATATTCAGTCAGACACAACCCATTCACCTCACCCAAGATAGTAGAAGCAGAGCAGCAACCGGAAGCTTTACATTGTATGTTACACACACAGAAAATATTCCCTCCTATTCATTCGCAAGTAATTTGTGGAATACTTTACTTGGGGGAAGAAAGGGGAAGGGCTGTTTAGAAGAGCCAGTTTTGCTAAACAGATGGAGTAGGAGGGTAAAGGAGAGGGTGAGTCGGATCACAGGACAGTAACCTCGGCAGGTTATCATCCCCATGGGACAGCCAGCACAGAAGTAACCCCGGTCAAAACCCCTCTGGCCACAGCCTGGACTAGTTGTGTGAGGACACAGGGACAGGCACAAGAACTGACCGTCAAGAAACCACACTAGGCACAAAAATGCTTGAATAGAGCAGCTTCTCTCTCACAGGCACACACAGAGCAGCACGCAACCTATTATCAGCCTTTAAAAACCCCCAAACACTGTGGTTTGTGCAGGAACGCCAGTCTCCTATCTTGATGAAATCTGTTTTAAAAATACACAAATGATATGCATGCACGTGTACATCCATCTATTGAAATCTTCTTCTAAGGGTGAAAGACCGCCTGTGAAAGACACATGAAAAGTCAAGAGTTGTGGAACCACCAGAAGATGATGATGTATTTCTTAATTTAAGTTTTAAAACTTCATTTCACAGCTATCTGAAGTCGAGACAAAGCTGCCTTTAGGCATCTCAAACTAGTCAGACCTGCTGTAGCAGTTGCACAGTCTGCTTCAAATATGCCCTCCACGCTCCTTCTAACCTCCACCCCAACATATATCCGCATAGTTTACCTCCGACCATGGGTGGTTCTTGCTATAGCGCAGTTCGCTCAACCTTATTGCTTGCCTGGCACAACAGGAGGTTTTTTTAATGACTAATGTTATGGGCTACTGTAAGAAAATGTAAGAAAGGGGCTGATAATCGTCACATGGCCAGTAAAGGTGAACATGGCTCAAACGACAAAAGGGTTTTCCCAGGGGGATGGAAAATGTGGAATCAAAAAACCAATTTTATTTGTTACAGATCATCCAAGCAAGTTTTAGGGCGAGTTTACATCTTTCCACCAACTTAGGGTTCCTCTGAAAAGGGAACTTCTTTCTTCTTCTACTTCCATACACCGCCCAGTTTTAAAAATAACATTAAAAGAAAACAACCCACATTTGCACTTTTCCTTTTGTATTCTACTATATTAGGACTACGATTTTTATTCTGACTTCGCTGGAAGCAGAAGCTGTCAGATGAAATCCAATACATCCCACTGGTGTGAATGCAAAGCAAACAGGCTTGGGCTCCTCATAATTACACAGGCTGAAACTCGTGTCATTCAAAGCCACTTAAAACTCAATCCCAGAGCAGTATTAAGAAGAAATTCCTCTTCAAGCCCACTGCTCCTCAAAACACTGATCATGTCATCTACATTTGGAGCTTCAGACGTTCTATGGTAATACCTACAGTTTTGCATTTCAAGCAGAGCACTGAACCCGGACCCTTATTTGGAAGAATAATGGGTTGAACTCACTCAACTCAGGACTCTGAGTATGGTTTTAATATCACTGCAGCCGCCTGAATCCACAGGCACTCTGATGTGGTGGTGGCTGCTCTCTCTCACTTGAGCTCCGTGAGTCTCCACCCTCAAAGAAAAGACACGTGAAAACCAAAAAACTTGCTCTCTGGTGACTTGACAGCTTCTTTGGTCACCTCACACCACTTTGCTCTTTTGTCACGACTTAAAGCTGTTTCTGAAGATCCATGAGGCTGTGCTGCCAGCTGCCCTGATGCTCCTGGAGAATATCCCTGCTCTCCCTTGGAAATGCCCCCGAGATCAGGTTCTTCCCTACGCAGGAATCCCCCTTGGAGCCCGAGATATCTCCCAGCTGCAGGTCCAGCACCTGCACACAGCTCCTCCTGGCTCCTTGGCAGTGACACCCAGCATCTGACACAGTCATCAGGAGCCGCCGGTGAAGCAAACGTCGCCGTGCGGTTTCTGTTCCACACGAGGAGCCACAAGACAGAGGGCAGGGAGCTGGCTGGCATCACTGCAGGATGTACAGGCCCATTTCTTTCACAAAACCTCTGCTGTCTCCCAGCCACACACTCATGTTGGACTCCGTTTTGCTCAACTTCGACCCCTGCATTCCCAGGGCTGGCTTTCCCCACTTGTTTTGAGCAGTCACCTTTGTTACCTTGTCTTTTGTTGTAGTGTTTGCCTTGGTGATGCTGAACAAACCTAAAACCTCCACTACAGCAAATGCAAAAACTGACTCTGTTTATAAAAGAACTGAAGGACTAACACGTGTTGAGGGTCTCTCTCCATTTACAGAAAACAGGTACCACTTCATGATGGCACAGTTTTCTGTGACCAAGGGAAGTTTAGAAATTAAACAAGTGGCAGAAAATGTACAACTATATCCGCCTGGAGAAAATGAGTACTGTTTTCAGGCTGGAAAAGCCCCTTTTCTACAAACTGTTAATTAGCAAAAGATTCATCTAGGCTGAAGATCTGTGCTTACTGCCAGCCTGCTCACATTTGAAGCTGGACCTTGCTCTCTCCTTTGGAACACTTCTGATCTTTGGACTCGGTAACTGGGAGCTGAACCCTCTGCAACTGGAGCTGCCTCCTCACCAGCCAGTTACAAGCATAAAGCTGAGTTAAAAGAAGGTGCCTCTCTTGCCACCCAGCCCTTCTAAAAAGTAGATCACCAGAAGACTAGTTACACTTTCAAAGCGCTACATTCTCCTTGCTTGACAGATTACACTTTAAGATGTTACATAAAAGCAGAAATAGTCACAAGTATTTTGGATCACCTGTCTAGCGTTAGCACTGCCGGAGATGAACTGTGCCAGGAGTGTTTTACATCAGTGGGAAAAAAGTCAGAGTTACTAAAAAAAAAATATATATTTTTCCTCCCCTATGAATTATTTATTGGAAAAATAAAAGTAGCTTGTGTAAATGATGCTAAAATCCTTCAAACTAGGTATTGCATAAGAACTGTTGTAGTTCACAAAAGCTAAAATAAAATAAAATACAAAATTTGATGTTTTCCTAGATATTAGGACATTATCTCAAACTCCATGGTGCCTCTTAGGCAGACAATTCAAGTGCCTGGATTATTTATATCATTATTTCCACCAAAACACTGAGAAACTATCATTATTTCATCTTTTCCATTCAAAGGAGCAGGTGTATAAAGGAATACAATTACAACTCTTAATAATCAGCACCTACAGACATATTTAATGCTCTTTATGACTGCTTCATCTACAGACAAAACCTGAAGTACCTATGGCTAGCTAGTTTCTTTTTGTTCAGCTTTAATCAGCTCCACAGAGAAAGAAATCAGCTTGACACAAAAAATCAAAGCAGTGTTTTAATATGCACAAAGTCTAGTTTCATTCGTTAGCAGTCCCATCCAGTTCCTGCAGAAAAGGAGTGGGTGGTTTTTGCCACCAACTTAAACGGAAGCAGGATCAGTCAGGAAAGGAGAAAGAGCTGCCACTGCTACATTCGATGCTGCAATACTTGCCTGGACAATGGAAGTATTCCCCAGAACACGCTGTCAGATACCTGTCTGGCAGCACAAACCGCTAATCCTCCTCCTATCCCTACCACCAGCAGCAGCTCATTGAGTTAAATCAGATTCCAGAGATACCACCCTTATTATGTAAAAAATCAGAAAGGGCCACTTTCAATTTACCCTTGCTTAACCAACTGCTTCTTTCTACAGCGATGTAAGTATGAGCAGCAGCAACTGGTAAGAAAACACAAATCGTTTCTACGGTTCACTTTACTATGTGAGAGCTTAGATGGAAACTGAGGTGTCTCTGTCAATTTTGTACGCTGCAAGAAGACCACAAGACACAGCCACCTTCCTCTGGATGGAGTATTTTATGCAGGTGAATGCCTTAAAAATCAAAATAAAAAGGAAGTTGCCATTTCAACTCACACAAATAGAAACTGTCTACTCCGTTTGAGAGACACAAGCATAAAACTGATGTTAGGGGGCAGCCAAGCCCTCTACCACCATTGTTTGAGTAACAGCGTATTTCTGTGGTGGCCAAATCCAGTACCCACCAAGGGCAGCCAGAGGCACCCTGTGACTTCAACCAGGCACCCGCTGCAAAAGCCTGGACTTTCTCAATCCAGAGAGCTTTGGACTTGTCCGGACACAGGCTGCCACACACCACATCCCGGTGCACTGGGATAAGTTCGGGTAAGAGGCTGACAGCCCCTCCAGCCCCTCCTCCCGCTCCCCCCCTCCCCGATGCAGATGAAATGGGCAGATTCGCTTTATTTTACACCAGCAGCTGACCCGGAGCCATAAATCAGCCACCAAGGCTCCCAGGGGAGAAGCGCATGAACCCCTCCATAGATTTTTAACAAAAGTGGCCCTGGGTTTTCCAACTGTGCTTCACAAAACGCAAGAAATAACAGCAGGTAACTGCACTCTTACTTTCACGCTTAAAGAGAACTTATCTTTCCAGATCCCGACAAAGTAAAGCAGCAAACATTTTAAATTAAAGCTGTATCGCAAAAGGAATGGATTTTTTTTTTCTTTCCTCAAGTGCTCCCCCACCCTGAAGGAAATCCCAATAAACTGGCTTTTTTTGCCATCGCTTTCACTGCCCTACTCACAAGAGCTCCCCCCCCGTGCCCCCCCTCCCCGGCCTGTGTCTCCCGTGCTGGCGATGCTCCCAAGGAAGACCCAAGACCAAGGGAAAAGCCAGGCTAATCCCTAACCCCAAACCCCTGGAAAGGTCCAGTCGGGGTGG
>VZRU01005550.1:17473-34495 GCA_013398155.1 Pedionomus torquatus | reverse complement strand
AACCGGGGCTCGTCCTGGTGAGGCGGGGGAAGCGGAGCGGGGCCGGCCGGTCGCCCCCCGCCCCGGCGGTACACCTGGGAGGCGAGAGAGGCGGCAGCCACCCCCCTCCGTGGGATGCTCACTGCTAATTTGGGCCGTACAGATATCACCGAAGCACAAAAATGAGGCCAAACGGAGATGTTCGAGCGCACGAAGACTTGGTGGGGGGAGGGGGAGAGCTCGGCACCAGGCGCTATCTGGAAAGAAGGCGATTATTTTAAGTTCCCCCAATTACTGTATTTCGAAATGTGACTCAAACACCTTACGATTTTGGCTGCAGCCCCAGCGGCATCTCGGATCACTCTGGCCTTTCATGTTCCACTAAACCGGTTGTACTTGGGGACGATAAAGCTTTAAGACCGAACATAAAGGCGATTATTAGTCACTAATATCACGATTAATTTAGGTATTATGCTCAAAGTGGTCTGTAATGATTTGCAATCAATCAAGCTGATGGTCTTGTCAGAAATTAGGTTCCATTTTCAGCTAGAAAACAGAAGGAAAAGAAAGATACTTTCAGAGGAAAGATTTTGTTAAACTGGAAAATTTATCAAAATTCCACATAGAAAAAAAAAACCCAACAACTAAAATAGTGAATCTGACAAAACAGAAGGAGAGTAAAGTGATTCTTTTATGGATTCTTATAATTGAAAAGACCCCACCTACTCAGTTTAACACCAAGATTGGTATTTCATATAATATTCTGCTGAAGACTCCAAAATGGGAGGAAAGATCTAAAATACTGTCAATTTGACTGCCCATTCTGGAGGCCTCAGCACACCTTTCCTCCTCCACCCATGCTGCCAGCCATTCCTTTGAGGAGATCAAACCCTCATCCTCTGTCTGCAACACAGAGGTAGCCCCAAACCAGATCTGCAAAGCAATTCATAACTGTTTACTGAAATTTTGACAAGTGACTTGGGAATTGCTCAGGAGCAAAAATTATAACCAGAATTTCTCCTGGCTGCATCCTTTCCAGCACTGGAATCTGGTCCTTCTACTTGGGAAAACAAGCCCCTTCTCGAAATTGCAAAAATCATATGAAAAAAAAAATACATAAAAGGAAAAGCTTAATTTTCTTTACAGCAAGGGTGGAGTGGTACCATATGGTGGGCTTCAGACTACTCAGAAGTCAGAGTATTTGTACATTTTTCAACTGAGTTTGGTGGGGTGTTTTGCATGCCAGATCCACGATTTCAGGGCCACGTCCTGCCCTCCTTCACAGCCGTAGGGTCTGGCCTTGCGCAACACAGCCTGCCTCCTGGGGCTCAAAGTCCACAGCAGGTTTACAGTCCCTGGCGCCAGGGTGTGTGCATGCTATCACCCACACCGTAGGCATAACCACAAACGTGCTAAATAAGCAGCTGAGCTCCAGGACAATATCCACGGCTCCGGTCTTGCTGTGTTATACCCGGCCTGACCCTGCATTCTGACTTTTGAAGGCTTCTGACTTTGTTAGGTTGCTCCAATTTTACACCAGCAGAAGAAAACTCACCGCCCCTTCTGCTTCCTACTGTAACTCCCCTGGGCCTTTCTTGGCAGGAGCTTATAGTCACGCTGTAACTCAGATTGTTCCTCCGGACACGACTAGTACAACCTGCATCCACGCTCAGAAGCACTCTCCACCGAGCATAGGTCACAATACCAATCAATAGGAGTGGGGCTCCTTCCTACATTGTGCACACAGCCGAGGCTCCATCGTGGCGGGATGAGGTGAGGCCAATAATCCTCCCGCCTGATTTAATGAGACCTTTCCGGCCAAGAAACTCCCCTCTGCAGCTCCAGAGCAATCTGACCAGAAGCTGTCTGCAAGGTTCTGAACACAGTTTTGCCTGAACATGTTGGTAAGCACAGAGAAACAGCCTGCAACCCAGCCATGAAAAGCTGCATGAGGAAGCGTGTCGAGAGGCTTCCAGAGCCTGGAGGAGCCAGGCAAAACGTCTATGTGCCTGCCAGGAGAAGCCACCCAAAACGCATCCCTGATTTGGAACAGGGCATGCAAGGGCTCCTGAGTGGCAGTAGCACTGACGAGATCAGTGGGAGGTGATTAGGAAGGGGATTCTGCCCCTCCACTCCACTCTAGTGAGACTGCACCTGGAGCACAATGTCCAGCTCTGGAGTCCTCAGCACAGGAAGGACACATGAATCTGTTGGAGCAGAGAAGCCACAAAGATGATCAGAGAGCTGGAGGCCCTCCACTGTGAGGACAAGCTGAGAGAGCTGGGGGTGTTCAGCCTGGAGAAGAGAAGGCTCCAGAGAGACCTCAGAGCCCTTTTCAGTCCCTAAAGGGTCTCCAGGAAAGCTGGGAAAGGACTCTTGATCAGGGAGGGGAGCCTGATCAAGACAAGGGAGTACAGTTTTAAACTGAAAGAGGGGAGATTTAGATGCAATCTCAGGAAGAAATTCTTTGCTATGAGGGTGGCAATACCCCAGCCCAGGTTGCCCAGAGAAGCTGTGGCTGCCCTATCCCTGGAAGTGTTCAAAGCCAGGTTGGATGGGGCTTTGAGCAATGTGGTCTGGTGGGAGGTGTCCCTGCCCATGGCAGGGAGTGGGAACTAGATGACCTTTAAGGTCCCTTCTAATCTGAACCATCCTGTGATTCAATGATCCTAATCATGTAGTCGTAGTCTTGACACAGGCCCTCAAACAGGTCACACATGAAGATGACATGCTAAAAAAAAGATGGAATTAAACTGCATTTTTTTCTACAGTGGTACTGACCTCACATGGGCCATGTGTATTGCTAAGCACACCCTTGTCTTTGCTATAGGATGGTCAAAGCTTGCCTGATTGAGGCCAGAGCTCATGTAGATCATTCACACACATCCCCCCTGTTAAAGATTAATACACAAACAAACTGAAATCAAAGATTGGGAAGGGGGGACATGGACACCAGATTCATAAGGCGATTCATTAGAAATACTATGGACCACCAGGTAATCTGTGTCTATCAGTATGTGTGCTAGTTAGGAGAGAGTAGCAACGTTTGGTGTACTGGAACGTAAGCATCCCTCACGTTTTTCAAAAAAATTAAGAGGCAGTGAACCGCTTCCTACGTTTCTAATTGCATCCTTGGCCTTTTTCTTTCTAATTGCAGTACATGCTAATACTGTGAGATTTCATCAGGTACACCACCACATCTTCATTTTCTCCCTGGATCTTTTTTGGCTTCAGTGCATGCAGGAGCTGACAGGCAAATATTTAACACTGCCCCTAAAGCAGACTACTTTTTGCAAATAAAGACCCTGTCTGTCCCAGTAACTTGGGAGAAGCTAAACAAAGGGCCAAGGATGGCCTTCTCCAGCGAAGGATGCTCCTTCCACTGGAGCAGCACTCCTCACCAAGCATGGTGGGTCTCATGGGCAAGAAGCAAACAGGCTAAAAGCAAAGTTGTGACAGGCCAGCTCAGGGGTCAATATTGACCTTCTGGAGCAGTGTTCTTCTTTTGCACAACGCTCAGCCACAAATAAAAGCAACTCTTGCACTGTAACAAGGCTGCCCCACACCTCCCAAGGCACAGAGGAATCAGTTAAAACCAAAGAAACACATGCTCCTCCCCATTTCTCACTTTGATTTTAGCTCTTTTTCTTCCCCCCACCTTCATTTTCTACTGTAGTTCATGTTTTTCTCCTTTAATGTTTTTGTGGCAGTAGGAGAAGCACAGTTCCCTAGAATGCATAATATGCTTAATTATCATTCTCTGTAAGTTCTCCAGGAAAAAAAAAATGTCTACAGGAGAAATCAGTTTAATTAATTAGTATGACCAAATGCAGCCTTAGTTCTACTGCAGTATCATATATTATACGTCCAGTTGGGCAGTTGATCTTACTTGGGTAAAATGAACAGAGATGCAAAAAACCATGGAGCTCATGAATCAATATTCTGAGTGCAACTAACCCCTTTTGTACAGTTATTCTAAGCCTTCCTACACATTTCGATGCCAGCGTCTGTTCCCAAATACTGCTTTTTGGCTTCAGTAATGCAGGATCGGGCCCATACAGTCTAGTAATAGAAAGCTGTTGCTTGGCAGTACCAAGGGTTGTGCCACATGGTAAATTCATTAATTAAGAAAAAAAAAATGCAAACCCCCCCATCCTTAACTCCACGTCAGCTTTTAAATAGTCATACCCAGTAAAAATTCCTCATGCATGTCAAGGACAGGGTGGCAAGGATCCATCTGAAAGTAAGACTTGGTGATTTAGATGCTTTTCAAAAGGGCTACCCTTCACAAATTATGAAGGAAATACTATGGAACAGGATTATCAGGAAAGGAAAAAAAAAACACGCAGCGTGCATTAGCTGGCTTAGTCAGAGGAGGTTTTGCTGCATTCCTCGTGCAGGGAGATGACTCTCTCCCTCTGCAATTCCCTGTGTACTCCCAGTCCTCTGGAGATTGTTGGTGTGCATCATCCTGGCTCCAGCTGAAACACTCTGTCCCCTGACAGAGGCTGGGGCTGCCTCCCATCTCTGTACATCACCAAATCCTACCTGCTCACGCCTTTTGCCTGTGCAGAAACATCCATGCTCTTTCCCAAATCCCATTCGGGCTGTATCACCTGCAAGATGTGCTTCATTTTTGACCCAGGCCAGACTGTTCATGCTGACATTGTCTGTACAGCATGACAGGGTCCTAAAAGTGCCTCCCCTTTCCACTCTGGCTTCTCAAGACGTGGTGGATTGTACCTTGCATTGAGCTGAGTTTTAAACAATCTTAGGCTGCTTTTCTCTCCCTTTCAGTGCTTGCTCTGCAGTTTCTATCAAAAGCACAAGTCATTCTTTTCTGGAACACTTGGTTACTTTTGAAGAGCGCTGATGTCCTGATACTCATCTCATACTGGGGCCAGCGCATCAGGAGGAAAAAAAAAAGATAATCTACAAATAAAACCAAAGGCCCTGCTTTACAACCAAGGAGGGAATAGTTTTAACCAAGAAAAAAACACAGAAACTGTGGGGAAAAATACAGAGAGGTGGCCAGTCTTCAGGCCTAATTAACCACTGGTGCAAACAGACCAAGCCAGAAGCCTAGTCACCTGTTAGTCCTGAGCACAATCCCAACATGAGCCTGAAAATCTTAACACCACAGGGGCTATCAAACATGCAAGTCACACACGTGCTTTGATACAAAGGTGGCCATCATCTCCCTCGTGCTGATGGACTACCTGTTCCTGGGTCACCAGAGGAGAGCAGCTTGCACAACCCATTTAATGCACATATCACAACCCTCTTCTGAAGCAAAGCTCCTCCAGCAGAGCTCTATGTGGAACCATATGTTTCTGGACGTATACATTTCTCTTCTGAAGTGCTCTTGAAACCTGGAAGAGGCCTGCCTGTCCATGCAGTCTGAATACATTTAGAGCTGCTCAACCCTGCTGAGATGTCAAAGGCTCAACAGACCAAACGGGTTTGCCAGCAGGTTCACTGGAAGCTTCTAGAAGGGGATGGTCCTGCTCAGATTTGTTGCATTAAAGAATGGTACAACCATAGCCACGTGTTTGAGGCTGGGGGGGCAAAACCAAACTGGTGCTGTAGCTGCAGTACTGATGTAGGTGTTACATAGCATTGCAATACGTTATACAGCACTTAAAACTACATCTCTCAGTTTAACATGTTCATGTTCAGACACACTACCCAGGAAAACACACTATTTCCATCCTTATTGACAGGAAAACATAAGCTAATACATTGACATCCAAACGAATGCACCTGCTTCTAGCTGCTTTTGCTGGCTGAATACAACCTGTAAGAGCACATTCATGCTCATATACCATTTGGTGGACTTGAACATTTTGTTTAAAACTAGTTTCTGCAGCTTCTTAGAGCCTTTAGATTCAAGAAATGCTTACGAAGGAAGATAGAGGCATTTTCAAGGTAATCCAAATTTGCAGTGATAAAACCTTCCTCTGACTGTCCCAGGTGCAAAATTCTTTACAGACCACATTTCTCCCTACTCTTTTCAGACAGACAGAGGTTTCTGATGGTCTAATTTTAAATAAACAGTCAGTGACCTATGCCACTTCTTTCAAAAAAAAACCAAACCAAACCAAAACAAAAACAAAAACCCCACAACCAACAAACCCCTATAAAACAGAAGTCGAATTTGTAGGGCCAAATTTAGAAGGAAGGGGGGGAGGGGGAAGAGCTGGCAAAAAACCTAGCACAAGTACATCAGATGTAGCATAAACTCCCACTGCCATTCTGTTCCACTACAAATAAATGAAGATCATACAGAATCAAACTCATTGAGTCGATGCAGTGAACACACAAGTCTTTCCCTTTCAACCCGTTTCAAAATGTGTCATTTCTTAGATTATGTGCAAAGAAGAGATGATTAGGAAAAAAAAAAGAAAAAACCCAAACAAAATGTGAACTAGTACATCAGATGCTTTTACTGACCGTGCCTGTGGTAATGATTCATTTTGCCTCTCTGCGTTCCCTTGCGCCAGCACAGCTAAGAGTCAGCAAAAGCTCGTACTGTACAAGCAGGTAAACAGACTGTGGGAGAAGTATGCATTTCTTAACTCTATCTAAAACCACCCTTGTAACAGTCAGAAAGGCACTTTAGCTTTCTAATGAAGAAAAAGGGAACTGCACCAGTTAACTTAGGTTCTCCTCTAACTTTTTTCATGCTCTCTCCCTTTAAAGGAAGCCGTTCATTTATAGTGACCATTAGCCAAAGGCTAAAAGAGGTTTACACCTAATTAGTATTCCCTAGCAAAGATGAAACACTAAATCACTGCAAACCCACACAGTATTTAGAATCTATCACCAGGACAAAGAAAAAAGCTGAGAATCCACTATTTATCATCAGGGTCCATCTTTGCCTTTCTTTCACACCTCTTAGGCGTTGGTTTCTTCCTCTCACAGTGGCTTCGGGCTGATAATGTCCTTGAAATGTGGCAGGGGCTCTGGAAGAGGGGAGAGGCAGCTCTCCTGCCTGGTCACCCCCATCTCTGTCAGAATTTGCATGGGGTGCAAGGGGAGGGACAGTACGACAAGGAGGTATGTTGAGGGCAGGATGACCTGGGGCTTGGGAAGTAGATGCTGCATGTGGCCTCCAGCAGTGGCTTTCTGAGCCATAACCAGCTCTCTCAAACAGTAATATTTCTCCTTTTTTAAAAAAATTTTAGCCTTGGTGGGGGAGCAAAGAAGAGACATGATGGGAATACAGAGAGAAAGGTGCCAGGGGAAAGGAGTAGACCCAGAAACAAGGAGGAAGAGCTGCATCCCCATTGCTGGTGCTGCTGAGTCCAGGGTGCTCTTCTGGTTTGATCTCTGGAGAGCAGCACAAGAAAATACCACAAGGAATATCACTGAGGCTCTCCCTGTTGCTTCTCTTGACCATGGACTTCCCAGCACAAAGAAATAGGCAGAAGGCCCCCAAACCCCCTCTGTATCAAAGAAAGATCCACTTTCCCATAGAGATTCAGCGTTACAAAATGGCTTCTCTGTTTTTTATTTGTAGAAGGAAAGATGTGAATGGCCATCCTGAACCATCACTCTTGTTCCACAACCTGCCTGCAAGAGTGGCCACCAGCTGGGTACTTCAGCAGCCTATTTGCAATAGCTGGGCAGAAACAGCCCCCTGGGCTTGCAGCCAGGGGACAGCTAAGCCAAGGAGGGGGTGATCATCCATCTGCTCTGCCTTATGCCCCAGGGCATCTCCTAACCATCCGCATCCAAGGGATACTCCTCCTGTGATTCCTGCTAAGCAAGAAAGTCATAATAAACCCCAGTTACTTTGCTTGCTTACCTACACCAATGGTCCAGTAGTGTTAACCATCAGGTTAATTATTTTTTTCCTATCCAATCTGGTCTTCAGCAAACTTTTCTTAACTCTAATCTGGACATTTATCCCCTGCCATAAGAGCAAAAAAAGAATTTAAGCAGATGCCAAAGTGCTGCTAACTTGACTCCCCACATACACACAAATACTATTCCCATGCAGGTCAGCAGATGGAAACCTTTTGCTGGCAGGGCCCTTCAAAGGAAACTCTTTCTCATCTGAGCAGCCAGGAAAGTGCAAGCACCCAACTCCTACTCTAGTTGTGGGGGTCATAAAAAGAGCCGCCTCCACAAGAACATTGGGGTGTGTTATTCTTACCAGCCAGAAGGGAGGCTTGGCATTTGATGGGTTTGGTTTTCAAACAAAAAAACAAGCACCTGAAACAAAGCACCTCTGCCAGAGAAATGTTGTCTTCCATGAGATGTTCAGGCAAAAGATCTAAGACTCTTAGAATATTTTTGCTGGCTGTCACAGCTGATGTGGGAAAAATCATAAGAAGGAAATGCATTTGTTGTTTTGAACTTTTTTTTTTTTCTTTCATTTAGCAAAGATTCCCCTTAAATAAATGGAAGTGGGGAGATCTTGAAATATGCCTTAGCAAGTTTTAATCACACTTTTTTCTTCTTGCTAGTGAGCCGTCATTCAGTAGCTAGGTGGTTCTAAATAAAGAACTCTAGTCAACAACAGGAAATAACTCCCACAGAAAAAAAGGGCAGAATACAAACTCTCAGCAACTCTCATACATAGCTCACAACGGTCTTTTGTTCTGTGCACATTAAGTCTAAAATCTTTACTTTTCAGAACATGTTCTTGGACTAAGTAATTAAAACTTTTTGCTTGTTGCAAGTACAAATCCCTTCCTTGACTTTCTCCCAAAAGTCGTATCTAAGAATCCAAAAATCACAAGCTATTGCCATTTCATTTAAGTAAGAACATTCTAGGAACACTACATGATGACCAGGATTTTCAAAATTTATTGATGGTAGTTTTTTCTCCCCCCTCCCCTCTGTTTTTTTTTTTTTTTTTTTTTTTTTTTTTTTTCTATGAGCAGAATTCNTTTTTTTTTCTTTTGACAGGGGGAGGTGCACTGTTGTGTCCTCAGCTGCAGTTTACATCCTTCTTAACGTTCAGAAACCACTCCATGTTCAGAAAGTACAGAGCACCTGGTCTGTGGGGCAGGGGATAAAGAAGAAACCACACACCTCTAGCTACTTTAAAAAAACCCCAAACATCAAACTAATAAAAAAACCCAGGCTAATGTCTACAATCATCAGCTTCTATATTACACAAGACATCATGGGCCCGTGCCTGCAAACGTCACCAGCAAAGACAACTCATCTTCTCCCACAAAGCTGCTGAGAGCTGAACGGGTTCAGCCTCTTCAGGCAGAAGAGTACAAGGAGAGGCACTTGTTCTGCTCGATACAAGGTGCTCTGACATGCTCTAGGAGGAATCTTATCTAGTATGGATTCAGGCAGAAGGGCAAGTAGGATAAAAACCTTTAGGAGATACTGGAAAGAAAGGCTAGAGACAAAAGCAGCACAAACCAACCTGGAACAGAACATAAAACTCCCATTAACAAGAAACTTAGCCATACGAGCACTGGATGGATAGGAAACCAAGGGAATATAAACAGGAGGAGAGGAGGAAAAAACCTCACACACAAAACACCACAAGAGTTTGTTCTGGTTAAACTTTAGGCTGTGAAATAGCATCTAAAGCTCCTTTCACTAGAGTGTGTCTAGCCTATAGAGCCCACAATAGCTCCACAAACAGTTCTATAGTTTTGTAACAGGGCTTACAGGAAAACCAGCATTAACAATCTGCTGGTTTTGATGGCGTTTTGGTTTGGTTTTTAATTCCTAAGTTTTCACTTGAAGTCTGGTGCTGTCTATAAACAAGTTCTATTCGGTGTCATTCGGGAACATACTTTAGTCCTACCACAGCTTCCAGATTATGCCAGACAAAAACAATCCCATGTTTTAAGAAAGGGGGTGAATTCCCCTTTTCACCCTCAAAGAAACTTTATCGGCAATCCCTCTTAGATAAGATTACCCCTTCACTGGAGAAGTACAACTCCAAACCAGGGTATTGCAGAGTTGGGCCAGGCTCTCTACTCTTTTCCAGTCCTCTTTCTCCCTACAGGAGAGATGGAGAGAGACTCTTGATCAGGGGTGGATGAGGGACAATGGTTTAAAACCAAACAAGGGGGGATTTAGATTAGATATTAGGAAGAAATTCTTTCCCGTGAGGGTGGTGATACCCCAGCTCAGGTTACCCAGAGAAGCTGTGGCTGCCCCATCCCTGGAGGCGTTCAAGGCCAAGTTGGATGGGGCTTCAAGCAACCTGGTCTGGTGGGAGGTGTCCCTGTCCTGGGCAGGGGTTTGGGACTGGATGATTTTTAAGGTCTTTTACAACCCAAACCATTCTATGATTCCTTCTATGAGGACACAGCAGATACACCTGAGTTCATAATAAAGAGGAGACCTATCTCCATCCCAGACAGCCCAGAAGAGCAAGTGCAGATTGCAGGACTGACCACAACATACAAAAATGCACAACCAAAATCCCTGAAAGTATACACTGGTTGGCTCCATCTGGCTTCTTAGTGTGCTGAGTGGGAACTTTAAGATGGCTGCTGCTTGTTAGCTCCCATGGATAAGTCTCTGCAGAAGGTGGGAAAGCTTGTTTTAGAACATTGTTATCCTTTGTGCCAGTATCTTCTGGAGTATACACATGTACATAGCAGATATTAGTGGCCAGTTGATTCCAGCATCTCTCCATCAAATCACCTGATGTGGCTCTGTCACATTACAACCTCACTATAAAACCAATTTCTAGTTTAGAATTAAGTCCTGTTTGAACTCTGCTGCTGCAAGAATCAAGGTTACAGATCCAGACTGGATTTTTGCAGCTGGAATCCGTGCAATAGCTCAGTGTGCATAGGAGTGTACCTGTCTGTTTGTGTGCAAATGCATCATCAAAAAGCTCACAGAAAGAGCAAATCAAATTTGCTTCCTAATGTAAAGTGAACACACAGGCTGAAGCAACTCCACATTCAAATCTAGCCCAGAATAAATCTTGATGGTTGCATTATAAAGTCCTTGAAAGTGGGTTCAAACCCAAACTTGGAATTATAGCTTTTTCTAGCTTAGAAACCAGATGACACTACAACAGGCCCAGACTCCTCCTGAACCTTCAGAAAGGAAGAAAAATCGACGTAGCCAGGCATCCTAGAGAAGCTCTCCCTCCATTCCCCAGCTCTCGTCCATTAGGTTAAATACTCCAGTGATTTCAGTGGGACCAGCGCACTTTAAAAGATGTAGTCTCCCCGTCTTGTTCTCTCTCTCACTGAATGATATTTCTGCCCACATGCACTGACACATCCAGTGTCTAACAAGGCTGTGATTCATTTTCAGTTCTAGTCATGCTCACAAGTGATGTAGCACACTTGCTGTGCCTTCAGGATCTGCGTAATTCAGCTTCATTTTCTCTGCCCCCACCCTGCATTAAGTGAAGTTCCAACAAAGCCAAGTCATCTCCCACCAACTCACCCTCCCACCTGCTTGGGGGATGCGTACAGCAGGAGTCTGAAAAATAATAATAATAAATTTGAATTACTTTAAAAAAAAAAAACAACAAAAAAAAAACAAAAAAACAAGAGGGAAAGGAACGAGAGCTTGAGAGATAACATGAATTGTTAGAAAGCTTTCTAACATCTACCGGGAATGAATAATAATAATAGGATATATACTACCAGATCACTGAAGAAGCTGCACCAGTCCTGAATCATCTCCCCAAACATGTTAAAAGCATCAATGTGTCTTGCATAGTGAAAGTCATGCATGTTCATGCTCAAAAAAATGATTGGCATGAAATTGGAATTCCTGATTGACAAAGGCAAACGTCGCCTGTGCCTCCCTGACAGTAACCTCACAGTGACCGTTCCCTCATCTTCTGTCCCGTCAGGGTGACTTTGACCAAGCACAAATGTCAGGGAAAGCCGTCAGCATGTCCCAGCTGCAAAGCTCTCCTCTCCAGTGGCACCATCCATCAGAAATTACATGCCATGGTTTTGTGACATGAATTACAAGCTGCTTCCGAGCTTAACTGCATGTATTTGAGGCATGAGGCCAAGCTCGAACAAAGTGAAAGATAGGCCTTTTATTTGACCAATCTCATTATCTCACTAGCATTCAAAATTCATCTCAGACATAGAAACACATCACAAAGTAGTTCTCTAGTTACTTGGAAGAGCCAAGAGACTTTAACAAGTAAGTTCAAAGGGGTTTACATTTCTAGCTCTCCCCCACCTTCAACCTGGAACTATGTTTTGATGCTGTCCTGGTTAGAGGTGGGGCGAATCAATGCAACAGAAATCAGATTCAAAAGAAAAAACAAGTCAACAGCATTTCTTCAGCAAACATCCCCAGACAAAAGTGAGTCACTGCAGACTCCTCCAAGCAGATCTTAGCAATCTGCCTGATTTCCTTAATCCTTAACCAATGACACCAGGAAAGAAGAGCTACCACCAAAAGCTAAAAGGTACTTCAACATTACAGACAGAATACCCAGAGGGCTGCTCTCACCTCAGACCTACAGCAAACTAAGAGGACACATACGGTCTTTCTTCCTTGACATGAAAGACATATGGAAAACTCCCTACTACACAAGACACACACGTCTCCCTGGCTACGCAGCTTCTCCTGTTGGTGGCCCCCACCATTCATGACCAACACAAGCAAGCCAGAGCTGAGATTAAATTCCCTACTTGCTTCAGGAGCTCATCTCCTCCTCTTCCTTACTCACTGAATGCTCAGCTTAGCCATGCGGCTCACCAGCCCACTTTACTTCCATGTCCCTGGCTTGGGCACACTTAATCATCCTGCAAAGGCAGAGCCCAAGAGGACACCAGAGTTTTGGGCCACCCAAGCCTTGTCCAAGCTTAATGGCTGGGGGAGGTGGAGTATCTCTCTGTGCTTTCCCACCAACCTCCTCTTTTCTGCCAGGACAAGTCCAGGCTGACCAGAAACTGAAAAAATACACTGAAATTTCCTCATAGTCGCTTGTTCCTGATGCCTTCTCCGCCTCAGAAGCTCTCAATTCTGTCAAAAAAATGGAGGAGGGACCACAGCCAGGGAAGGGTTGGTGTATATTTCTGATGTATACAAGGTCTGGGAAGGAACCAGATCATCCTGCAAGGCCGATATTCCAAAGGGCTCTAAGAGCTCTGAAACATTTGGAGAAGGATAGTCTCTGGGGCTGGATACTCCTTGAGAGTAAAGGATCAGGCAAAGAATACAGCGGACCAGCATTTCAGCAGATATGGTACTGCCTTATTCTGCAAACTGAAGAAACAAAGCGCAGGGGAACTACGGGATGGCCAATTAGAAAAAGGAAAGTCACGGCTGTGTGTTTTGACT
The DNA here is from genome assembly GCA_013398155.1 of Pedionomus torquatus. Taxonomy (NCBI): domain Eukaryota; kingdom Metazoa; phylum Chordata; class Aves; order Charadriiformes; family Pedionomidae; genus Pedionomus; species Pedionomus torquatus. The sequence continues at coordinate 21,250 of VZRU01005550.1, read as the reverse complement.
TCCAGAGCACTCGACACAAGTCCAGCCTTCCTCAGCCACCAAGTCACATTATAAGCATCCTTAGGGCAAGGCCTGCACGTCACATTTGCTTTACATCTGTGGCTTCCAGTCTTTCCTGGTTAGCAGATTCCTTCACATTTTCCAATCGGGCCATATATTTAAACCTGCTGACAACAGGCTTGCTTTCTGTGGCCTTCCTGCACATCTTACACATAGCCCATAGATTCTTGCGAGACGAAAACCATAGGCTCTCTTCCTTGGCTGCAGATTCTTCCATGTCCCTCTCTTTCTGCTGATCCCCATACACCACAGGAGTCAGCAGCAGGCATTTTCGAAGTAGCCGTAATTCAGTCTAGTTGCCCTAATTCAAGGCAAAAGTGCAGTGCTTCCCTGTCATTTCAGCATTTTCCATCTCAAGGTATGGGAGCTGTTGATCTCCCACATGAAAATGCATTATGCTGTCAGCCCAGCCTAAGGGCTGTTATTTAATTTACTTGAGGAGGTAAGTGAAAGCCCCTTCATGCAAATGCTTACAATGTGATCTGGAAAACAGCAGGCGTAATTAGATAAAATGGCAGCAAAACCCACCAGGGAAATAATGTTAATTCATGAAGATTTTCCTCTCCACCTCCCTCTCAGCAAGGTTTGAAGCCAAGGAGGGGGGAAAAATAGAAAAAAATAATAATCAGAATAGATCTCAATGATCTGTCTCTTGGTGAAGTAGAAAAACAGAACAGCAACCAGTGGGGTCATCTGTAAGATGCCTCAGCACCTCTGGCAGGACTGCAGCCTATGCTCCTAAGCACTGAAAGCAAAAATTGCTCTGTCACTGTCATAAGCTAGTCTGAGTAGAGACATAATGAGCCTACATCCTTAAACTTCACACCATCTCCTGACCAAGGCCTAATGAGGCGATGGAGAAGATTTGTCATGTGATAATGTCACCACTGCAACCCCCTACCCCAAGTAATAATGATAAATCAGAGTTCTTTTGCAAGTCTTGAGAGCAGATATGGCATTTCCAACCCACTCATAAATTCTTTCCCTCAAAAACATCCAAGAAAGGGATTGGACTGAACCAAGAAGGGTAGGGAACTGCTAGAGAGGGTACAGCAAATGATCTCAAAGATGATTAGGGAATCATCTCTCTTATGAGAAAAGGCTGAGGGACTTGGGTCTTTTTAGTCCCGAGAACAGAAGACTGAGGGGGTGACTGATCAACACCTATAAGTATTTAAAGGGTGGGTATCAAGAGGAAGATGCCAGTCTCTTTTTAGTGGTGCCCAGTAATAGGACAAGAGGAAATGTGCACAAACTTGAACATAAAAAATTCCATCTAAACATGAGGTGGACTTTCTTTACTGTGAGGTTGGCAGAGCACTGGAAGAGGCTGCCCAGAGTCTCTGGAGACATTTGAGACACACCTGGACATGTTCCTGTGCAACCTGCTCTAGGTGGACCTGCTTTGGCAGGGGGGTTGGGCTAGATCTCCAGAAATCCCTTCCAACCCCATATAATTCTGTAATTCTGTGTCAAAAGTTGGAGCACTGTATCCAGTTCTGGGTCTCCCCGTTCAAGAAGGACAGGGAACTGCTGGAGAGAGTCCAGCAGAGGCTATGAAGATGAGCAGGAACCGGAGCATCTCTCTGATGAGGAAAGGTTGAGAGACTTGGGGCCGTTCTGCCTGGAGAAGACTGAGAGAGGATCTCATGAATGCCGAGCAGTATTTAAAGGGCAGACATCAAGAGGGTGGGGCCAGCAGTGCCTGGTGATAGGACAAGGGACAGCGGGCACAAACTGGAACAGGGGAAGTTCCATCTGAACACGAGGAAAAGCTTCTTTCCTGTGAAAGTGGCAGAGCCCTGGAACAGAGGGTGTGGAGTCTCTGATTCTGGAGACATTCAAACCCTGCCTGGACATGTTCCTGTCCAACCTGCTCTGGGTGACCCTGGTTTGGCATAGGGTTGGACTAGATTATCTCCAGAGGTCCCTTCCAACCCCTACCATTCTGTGATTCTGTGTCACAGTGTCACTGGTGAAGGCAAGTGCTGGGGGCAGAGACACGAAGGGCAGTGATGCTCTCACAGGGCGCGCAGGAAGCCCTACGACTCTTCTGCTGGCTTCTCCCTCCCACCTAGAAGCCAGCCAGGAAAGTCACCTCCTGATTGCTGACCTGCCATTACCAAAATGGATTCCAATTAACCAACTCACTCACAGCTATTAGGAAAGACAGACATTTTTTGTTGTTGAGTAATTACTCCTCATGAAATGGCTTACATCCCTGGTTGATTAGGTCACAACACACTGTGAACAAACTGATGTAACAGAGATATCTTTAACCTGCTAAATTAAGGCATACTTTCTGAATATAGAAAGCTTAATTGAAGCCATGCATGGGGTACTTACTAAAGGCACCTAGACACAGAGTTGTAACATCCACAAACAAGCAACGGTTGAGACAGAAAGACAACCCATACACATTCAACTTGCATATTAATTGGGGAGGGGGGAGGGGGCAAGAGAGAGCTAGTTTGTTTGCTTACTGTGAGGACAGTAAATGACTCAAAGTGAACAGAATAGTTTGACATCAGCAGCTAAATATGTAACGGCAATATCCAGGTAGTACATATGGGAAAAAAGAGATTTGTTTGTTTCCCTGTATGCTTTCCCCCAACAAACAGACAGAAAACCTCTTCCTCTAGTCAGGGGTTCACTTGTTAGAGCAATCAGAAATACACAGAATTATTTTTCATACAAAGCCTAAACAACCACGTAAGTGCCAGCCCTGCCACAGCAAGGGTTCCCAAAACACAGCCCACGAAGTTTCCCCCCTAGAAGAATCTTGAAGCACAGCCTTCTAAATAACTTGGATTACATTTTCTCTCCCTTCACAAAATCCCAACCTTCAGTGTTCCTCCATAAACCAACCTTCAGCTGCCCAGAAAACAGCAGCTCCACTTCTATTGACTCATCCATGGTTGTACACTGATTTACTTAAACCCAAACCCAGTTCCCCTAACCTGTAAGTACCGATGACCTCCTGATCTGGGGACTTTTCTAGCCATTCAAAAAGAAGCCATTCGCTTTACGGATCGTGGCCCTAATCCTTCAAACAGCTACGTCTGTGCAGAGCAGGAGCACGCAAGCACTTCAGTCCAACGTAAGCATTTGTCAAAGCGAGGCCAATATTTCCTGTTGCTGTTAAAAACACATCATACAGTTAAGATGGAAAAATACAACTGCAACAGAAAATCAACCCTTTTCTCCCCATTTTGAGAGGAGGGGGTGTTGGGCAAACACTCACAACATAAATATATGTGACGAGGGCCTGAAGAGAGTGAGCACCACGACCAGCTTTATACCGTATTGGCTTTCTAAGTCGGGAAACCAACTGGGTGTCATTTAATCTCCCAGATTAAAATCACTTAGCGAATATTGTATTGTTTTGCTGCTCTGGCTGTCGTGTCGGCGCTAGGGGGGCCTCGCCAGAGCTCTGCCGCTGGCTCACTCGCCGCTAATGAAACCCCGTGCGGGAGCAGCTGCCGGAATCTGTGTCAAACTGCATCTGGCACCCATCTATCTTCCAGCCATCTAAATTCACCTCCGAAATCATACAAAAGCCGCCGCAGAGCTCCCTGCAGCCACTCCAACACACCAGGCTTTGTCTCATCAAGCCTGTTAAGCAATTTAAAGCAATTTATTTTTTTTAATTTGCCTGGTGCTTTACAGTGGCAGCTTTTTTTTTTTTTTTTTTTTTTTTTAAAAAAAAAAAAAAGT